>VSDK01018836.1:186333-197999 GCA_009767595.1 Symbiodinium kawagutii
GACATTCAAGACCTTTCTCGAGAGAGGACAAACATATGTGCACATAGGCTAGCATGTCAACATACATATCAACCCCCCCACCCCCACCCCACACATCCTTTACATCTACCACCAGTGGAACTAATAGTGAGATACGGGTAATGCCGTACCCAACTAAACAACCAACCACCCCGACAAGCAGCGTGGAACACAGCTGTTCACTCCAGCTGAAACCACCAGAAACTTCTGCAGTTGAGCAGCGATTTGTCCCCAAAGGCTCTTCTCTTCACCATGGCCCAAGTGATCCAGGACTTCGGTTGCTGCCCCTGAAGGAGGACAATCAGCAGGCATACGTGAAGCTGCCGGGGCTGAACTATGTATCTATATATATATACATATACCTTAACATCCAAACGTCAACAAATTTGTTGTTGACCCCTGATTCGAGAACTTTTTGCTCAAACGACGAGAAATCTTGAAAATCATGCAATTCGTCAACTTTTTTTCACCTCGTCAACTTTTTGAAATTCGTCACTTTTTTAGAGCCATATATGCAGCCATTTTGGCACCAACGCCATCCAGTGACCTCTTGACCTTTACCATCGTTCGACTTTACTTGATCCCGTGCGCCCTGACGTGGGTGTTGGGATGAGGAAGGGAACAGCACCAGCACCCGTGTATGCTAGTGCACCCCAAGATGGCGACACCACACCAGGTACTCGATCTTCTGGGTGAGGCCTGGCAAAGCATTCAAGCACCCACTGTCCAAGCAGCTTGTGCATACACCCAGAGACATGTCACAACATGCGCCAAATTACTTCTGTCCTATCGATAGGCGCTGTGGCTTTCAGGGTAGATTGGTTTGGTAGATTGGATTGGTAGATCCTTGGGTCGCCATGTGTGAAGTGACTCTGGAAGCCGAAGGGGCCAAGTGTCCCATCATAAAGGCTTGGAGTGACATGCCATACCTGGTCACCCGAGCTACTCAATCCAAACTTGCAGATCTGGGGCAAGACGGCATTACACGGGAGTCAGTTTCAGCCAATGCCGACCTGCTGGAACCCATCATCAAAGAGCTTGGCAACCCAGCTGGAAATATTTTCTAATCAAGCAATGTAAATCGTGACCTGTTCCTGATACAAAATCCTTTCCTATCCTTTTCTATTGATGTCTTCCTCCTTTTTGTGCGATCTTAGGTACCCGCCCCAGTATCCACCAAGTGATCGATGTGGTCTCAAGATTCTTATTCTTATGCAGACCTCGTGGGAAGAAATTGCCCTCTGGTGGCTAGGCAGCATCATCCTGCACTCTTAGCCTTCAACTACCCCCGTGATGAAGTTTCTACCGCGGTTTCTGTCCCTCAGGTTCTGCTATCAAGACGGAGGCATGGGTCATCCGACGACTTATTAGCATATTCTCGCAGGCAGCTAAAAGACCCCACATTCCACGAGATGCAGAGATGAGAAGACTTATGCGAGCTGTTGGCATTGATGTAGATGCCAGAACTCCTGGAGTCTTGGATACAGTTGTGGATTTAATTAATGGCAAGCTGTGCACCAACCAATGCAATCCCACCATATCAATTATGTTTTCAAATTCCCATCCCAGCTAGGATCTGATGGAGAGCCGGAACCTGACGATGTTGATGAAGCTTTCGAATCTTGGGAATCTGAAGCAGGGACTGATGATGAGATGGTCGAACCAGTACTCGAACCCAACCCTATCACACAGAAGGAGAAGGAGACTTGAACAGTCAAACAACCACATGCGAAACAACATGATGTCAAGTAACAACCCACTTCATGAAACATTTGTCGACTTGGGATCGGGTAGGAGCTTCTTGATGGACCTACTGGTGATCGTGGTGGCAAAAGCATGCCTAAAGCAGCTGATTCGGGTTCTTGGTTGGCAATTATCAAGTTCATGGTGTCCAACAATTTCATTTCATGTGCCATCATTCATCATATGACCCATTTTGCTTTCACTCGCTTCCACTCACAGGTTCGGAAAGCCTCTCGACGACGTTGATCCTCACACCGGAGCCTCGCAAGCGCACTTTGGCTTGGGAAGGTGGCAATTGTTTCAGGGAGGGGCCATAAACAGTCAGTGCATTCACATACATCATATGGGCGCATCGTTCTTGATACGGCAGTTGAACAACTTTTTGCAACCACATGTTTCCTAACATCTTTCCATGGTACGAAAGCTTATAGATTTTGTCCTGAATGTCAAAGCCTCGGGACCCTCATTCTAGTGCCTTTCAAACTGCTTGGGGGAGGACAGCTGCTCTGATGCGTAGGGGCATGCACACATCTAAGGTACTCGCTCAGAACCTACGGGATCCAAGCACACGTGCCAACCAATCAAATGCGGATGGATTTGCCTTCAGTGCCAGCGTGCTGGTACGAGCACGGAGAAGATTCTGCTTCATAAGTGTACCAAGGGAAAGCATGTCCTTACTGAGTCACGTATGATGTGTGCGAAATGTTTTTGCCTGGCTGATGACAGTAAAACCTTGCTGTCCCAGCCCAAAGCATTGGATTTTGGTGAACCAACGCCTTCGGCTGCCCCCAATCCACCAAAAGGGGTTGACAATTCTGAAAAGAAGAATCAGCTGAAGTTGAAATTGGAAGAAACTGAAAGGGAATTCAAGAGATTGACTCTTCTGAAGCAGCTGCAGCAAGAACGTGAGCAGCTGGCAAAGCTATTGGCCCAGAAACGGACTTCTTCATGTTTCTCGTCTTAATGGGATGTTCAGTATTGAAGTCAATACGGCATAGTGCTGCCTTTGCCAAAGCAGGATTCATAACCCCCACTGTTGATTAATGATGACGCCAGTGAAAGCGGTTGATACTGTAGTTTGCAAAGAGTGTATTAGTTCTGGGTGGAAAATAATTCATGCAACATGTTGAGCTGATGTGCAATTATTCAGAGTGAGGCCCTGATGTGTTGGAGACTCTCCCGTTGCACCCAGAAGAATCGGCTCACTTGGCATCCATTGAGGCGCATACCACCTTTTAAGTACAACATGATGCATCAATGTTTCAGGGGATCTTTTGGAATGAGCATGTTTGTGTGTGATGCTTGTGTATGTAATGTATGCATGCATGTATCTGTTATGTCACTAGGTATGGATAAATGTTGTGTGTGTGGATGTATTTCTGTTTGTGCATTTGTGTGTATATGTATTACTATCTATCTACATTTGGATCTATTTATCATCATCTATCCATCGGTTGATCGATCGATCTATGTATCGATCTAAGTGTAAGTATGTGTGCATACATGCATGCCTGCAATGCTGCATGTACTGCATGTGCGTATGTAAGTGTTTGAACATATGCACTTATCTGAGTTACGCCTTTATGTCTATGTATGCATGTATGTATGTGTATGTGTCTGCACTGGGAGTTATGCTATCTCTGTTTGTGTGTGTGTGGGGGGTTACAAGCGCGTATGTATGTGAGTGCATGGATGCATGATGATGCATGGATGGATGCACGGATGGATGCATGGCTGGAAGGATGGATGGATGGATGGATGGATGGATGGATGGATGGATGGATGGATGGATGGATGGATAAATGGATGATAGCCGTTTCCTGACACTGTTTTTTTTAAAAAAGACCCAGGGTCAGGTTAGGGGATGGATGGATGGATGGATGGATGAATGGATGGATGGATGGATGGATGGATGGATGGATGGATGGATGGATGCATGTATCTGTGTAATTGTATATTTCCTTAGGTTTGTGATGTTGCGTGTTCCGTTGTTTTGTGTTTTTCATGTATGTGCGTATGCACTGTTTCAGGTATGTGTATATATGTGTGTACGCATGCGCTTTTGAACGTACCCGTTTGTTGATGTATGAGCATGTATGATCATTTATGTGCACTTGTGCGTAGGCCACGAAGCCTTCTCCGCCGCCGGTTGATCCAGACACACCCAAACGATTTGGCAAATCAAAGGAAAAGGAGCAGGAAGCAGCCACGGAAGGAGCCACCACTGCAAAGGAAAAGGAGCCAGAGGGAAAAAACACAGGAGCAGCACCAGCTGCAAAGGAAAAGGAGCAAGAGAACACAAGCAAACGAGCAGCAACCAAGGTTTATGAAGTTCATGAAGGACGCCCTGTTGAGAGCAAAGAGGAAATTGGTAGCGCTGAGCCCGAAAAAGGTGCAGCTGCAACAACTACCCTTACAGCCATGGAGACGGAGCCATGCATCTCACCGGCCGAGCAATTGAAAGCATTGGGAAAAACAGCCAAGCCAAAGGGCCGCCCTGCAAAGAAAAGCAAAGCAAAAGCAAAGGCAAAGAGCACACCCACAAAGCCAAAAGCAAAAGCAAAAGGGAAAGCAAAGACGGCGCCGGCAAAGCCAAAAGCAAAGACCAAAGCAAAGGCCAAGGCCGTGGCAAAGAACAAGAGCAGTGGAAGTGGGAAAAAGGCGAAGGAAGACCAGGAGCATATGGACGAGGAAAAGCAGGAGCATCAGGAGGATGCGAAGGAGGATGATGAGCAACATGAGGAAAATCAACAGGAGGTGGAAGAGGCAACATCCAAAGGAGAGGGGCACCCAGGAGTTGAAGGAGAGGATGGCTCGGAGGAGGGAACAGCAAGCGCACCTGACACCAAGAGCAGGTCCAACACAAGAAAGCGTGCCAAAGGCAAAGGTGCCACTGCAAAAGCAAAGGCGTCACCAAAAAAGAAAGCAGCTGGAAAGGCAAAGGCAAAGGCAAAAAGCACAAAGTCCTCAAGCAGCCGGGGACCAACCAATACAGGCGACAGCGCTGAAGCAACATCAGCCAAACCCAAAAGGTCCAAAAGGTCCAGGAAGGCAGTTGAGGATAAGGATGAGGAGCAAATCAAGGAGCAGAAAGCCAAGTTGTCTAGGAAATCAACGGCTTCCCACCGAGCCCACCGACAAGCTCTGAAAGATGGTTTGTCCGAAGAGGAGGCGAAAGCTGCGGCGTCTAAGGCAACTTGGATATGTATATATGTATGCACTACATGATAGTTTGCACATGTTTGCACTGAAAAACATGTTCATTGCGCGTGTGCGTCTGCATATTCGTTTTTGGTATGTGAATCCAACCCTTTCTCTTAGGCATATGCCGAGACTTCCTGAGAACGAGTTGGAGCCTAGCGATGTGATCTTTGGGGTTCTTCAGAAAGCATCCCTCTTTGCCCCTCTTATATGTAATCCCCTTAAGCTGATCACTAGGCAAATCATTATCGAAACATATTGACCGATCGATGGATGCTTGATTTGAGGGTTGCTTCTGCTGGGGTATTTTAGCTCTTGCACGTGATGTGAGAAGCAGCCACAGCGCTGCTGAGAACACAGAACACGTGCGCAAGTGCTTAGATCTAAAGCAGTGATGGAAACGCTCGGGCAAAACATTGCCGACAAAGTGGGATTGATTCTAGTAGCTGACCACCTGTTAATTTGCTTACACCAGCGGCTAGCAAAAACTCAATAGGACACTGCGTGCATGGTCCCAAATCGGCAGGCCTTGTTTGGCTTCACAAATCTTGACAGGTGCATGCCTAAGCGGGATGAAGGCTGGGCAATTCGTGCCCGCATTGCTGGTGCGCCCCCCTCACTTTGCCTTGCATATGACCTGCCTGCTTGAATGCATCTCTATTCGAACTTGAACTCTTTACTTGGACTGATCCCTATAGCAAAGCCCCCTATATGATTTTTGGGTGGGTTTCCTGAAACATACTCTTGGTGACCAACCCAAGTGAAATAGAAATCGCTTTAGAGAACCGTCGCAATCTTTGCAGATCAAGTAGGGATATTGCATCAAGCTTTGAATCTTCGGTGCATCCTGATGGAGCGTCCAGTGGCAAGCCTTCTCAAAGTTCAAGCCCCAAAGGCGATGGACATGACACCAATCCATCGAAATCATTTGTTGCTTAGTCACATCAACCGAACAAACAATTGTTTGATACTGAAACGCCTGGAGGTGTTGATAGCTATTGTCGGGAACCCGGAACTTGATCATGCGCAGCATTCAAGAGTATAAGTATCTTTGGCCCAGGTTCTAAATATAAGGGGTGCCCGAAATGGATTGAGGTGCTTTGCCTCCTATGGAACGAAAGGCTCTCCCTCGATGCTGGCTACCAATTCTTCGAAGTGTTTGCGGGTGCTGGACAGGTTTCCAGCAGGATGCGCCTAGCCATATAGCGCATATGGTTTGATACAGCTAGTGTCGCATTCCTATCATGTGACATCTTCGCCATGGAATCGGTGCTAGTCAGGCACTCTCTTGGATACAAAGTGGCAAGCCTCGATTATGACTACAGCCCAAAGCATCATGATTTTCTTGCAGAATGCGGATTCTTGCCCCATAGTTGCATCATGGAACGCAACCATATATGTATCTCAAATGGAAAAAGTACACCATGACAAGCTTAGAACCTTGGCTAGACATGTGTTGGGAGCCCCATCCCCACCGAGGCTGACACTGCATACTATCTTGAACTTGGGTGATCGAGCCCTTTCCTTATGGGCCCCTGTCTGTGGCTCGTGGGGGATTCCCTGCAAAGGCACGTCAATGAGGTCGCTGATAAACCCATGCGGCTTTGAACAATACCAGTTTGTTCAAGATGCTAACATCATGGTGTCAAGGAATCTTCGTTGCACATCAAGACATTAAGTTTTTGCAGCATCAATTCATCAAGTTCAAGTTAACGAGGATTTGACTGGTTCATTGCAGCAATTAACTTTGCTAAGCCTAGGATGGTGTTGGGCCTGATGCTTGCAACAGCCAAGTGCTGCTTCTTTCTGGTCGAACAGCCTGCGCAATCGTTGTTGCACAGACATCCTCGTATGGACTATTTCATGAACAGGGTGGTTTACGCTTCTTGGTTTTGATTTGAGCTATTGTGCTCACAAAGAAATTTCATTCCCATCCAACCGGCCTTGACTTAGGTTTTTTATGTCCGGTTTTGGCTTTTGCTCCACGGAGCGGAGTCGAGCAAACGGAGCGTGTTCTGGGGGAACTTGGGAAGCATGGGTGCCCTGGACAAGGGGAAACTCACAAAGGCCGTCAGGGAAGCGAAGACCACCCTCAAAACGACCAGATTCTTAGCGTACATTTGGCATAATGATCGCATTTTTCCAGCTTCCATGAAAGCTTTCCAATCTGCCCATCCCAGGAAAATACTTTGATAAATCTGGCAAGGCGAGGTTCGTTGGCCAGCGTGAAGATTTACGCAAGAGTCAGTATCTTGACTAATTACATGATTTCGATTTGAGGGTATAGAAAGAATAGTACCAAGATACCATCAACCAGCATTTCTTGATCCAGTAACCATCAATAAGGAATCCGTTCATTCATTTCTGGGGCTTGTATGTTAGGGGAAAAGCTTGAATTGAGATTTTTGGGATTCCCCCCAATCGACATCAAAAAGAAATTGCTACTGTTGGTCTATATCCACTGGTTTCTGTCACTGTGCTTAGGCAATACCCTTCTAGGCTTGGCGACAGTATCCATGAACTCTACCTTGAAGAGCTGAATCGACCAGCTCGTGGAGACTTGAGGTTGAACACAACCCCAGATCTGACGAAGAGTGACTTACAACTGTTTGAGGAAATGCCCTTGGGTGACCACTGGCCAGATGCATCCCTACTCCCTGTGTTCGAATACATTAAGAAGCGTACCAGGCCTGGTCATGGGTTCAGGATATAACCAAAAACATCAGCCCAGCATTGAAATTCAATACAGCTAGTATCAATCTCTCTAGCTCTCCAGGCTTGATCTATAGTAGCGTCTGTGAGCGTATCTTTAGCTTGATCCAAGACTGACCCAGTTGTCCACGCAGGATCCCGGACCAATGGAAGCTCGCAATGGCGACTTTCCACAGAGACCTGGCATCGTGGCAGTGAGAATCGTGGTTTGCCCTTGTCAGTGTGCAAACTTTGGCCATTTAATCATGAATTCACAGGGTTGGGCATGGGGATATCTAAGGTACAAGCGCATATGTGATGTATCCACTTGGATTGCATCAATTCAATGCAGCCAAATTGGAGGATTTCCCCAAAGTTGGCAAATTCAGACGAACAAATCGTCAACTTTCTGGATTTGAGGCTTAATTTCGCATAACATGGGGAAAATTGAGTGCGCAACTCGAGCGCAATTTTGCGCAACTCGAGCGCAATTTTGCGCAACTCGAGCGCAATTTCAAAAAGTTGTAGTTTGGCCCCAAAAATCGTCAAGAAATTGATTTGGATCAACTTTATGATACTGTATGTAACACTTTATCCGTAGAATGGGGTTCGTTGAGGGGGAAAACATTGGGAAACCTGCTTGGAATGTTCGTATGTTGTGAATAGTTTGACATGTTCAGTGGAAACCATGCTCCATCGCAGCATTTTGATCGATTTTAGTCAGCGCTTCTAGCACATATGTCTGGATCCATTGTTGGGTCTTGTCAGACTCTTGTTGCTGCAGCTGAAATGCTTGGCAAGAACACCGGTGAAGAGCAAACCCAAGAGATGCAGTTGGATGAAATGATCGAAGCTACTTGCCTCACCAATTGAATCATATGGAATGATGTTGAACATGTAGATCGATCAAATGTGAAGATCATAATTCTATGGCCCCATATGATCATTAGTTTTTTTGGTACCCAGGCTCAGCAACGACGGCTTCGACAGTTGAGGGATGAGTTGGACCAGTGCGACCACCCGGGCACACCTCCTCCTGAAATTCCAGTTGTTGAAGGCCATCCACTAGCAACAGATCATATGAGTGCACATCAGTGTGGATAAGAGATACCCTTTAATCACTTTAGTCCTTTGAGTTTTTCATTACTCCCTGATCCTGGTCCAGGTGCTCCTGTGATTGCCCACAGCACTGGTGAATATCCAGCAGGGGTGAACTCTGGTGATGCAACTGGAGAGGGAACGGATGCTAGGTCCAAGAGCTTGAAACGATCTCTTAGTGTGGCAGCTTCACCCCAAAGGTCACCTAAGCGAAGCCCTTTCTTGGATGATGCTCAATCTCAACGAGGTCTTTCGTTTGATAACTTAATGGAAGGAACTTGTGCTAAGACCATCCTTGACACACCTGGATCGCATTCAGCCGGACCAGCCTCGCCTGCACCCTCTGCAGCAACACGTACCAGCGAGATGCCACCGCCCCCACCTCCATCGCGTACCAGTGAAGCAAAGGATGCTATGTACTGGAAGTTTTTCAGCTCAACAGTTATTGATATCCCAATAAGAATGTGATACATTTGATACCCTGGAATCATGTCAACCTTTCTTGCTATAAGGCTACGACGGTGCTGTGTCCTCAAGAAGGGGGTATCAAACGAAGCTTTGAAGCTTTGGAAAACCCGTGATGGACGTCCCTTTGCTGATCTTGTTCCTGATCCACTCTATCATCCACCCATTATTTTGATGAACTTTGATGATACAAAAACAAAACACATAACACTTACTGCTCTGCTACTCTCACGTAGCCCTTCTTCAGACTTCAGGTATGAAGTTGAGGGAACTGATGCTCAAGAACAACAACGACTTCGGCGCAGTGGAGATGGAGCTGAAAAAGACCAATACCACTACTCGTGGACTCAAGAAAGCTGGCAGTTGGGTGACCAAACATCACCTCATGACAACCTTGAACTGGACCAAGATCCATGTCTGTAAGTAAGCTGGTAAAGGATGTTGTTCTGGTGATTCTGGTGTTGGTGTTTTTGATCAAACGGTTTTGCCAATGTGTCAAATACAGCTAGCTATTACTATATGGTAATCACACGGGTATCCATTAAACACTGCTTCGGACATCCTTGGAGTATGTCACATCCAAGGAAGATGGCGGACAATGCATTCGAGTATGCTACCAAGCATAACCTCACCAGGAACAATGAGGTGCATGGAGAGGTGGAAGCAAAGCTAGTTCTCGAAGATGGGTTCAGCCATGAAAACGTCGAAGAAGAGTCAAGTGTTTCCAAAACCAACCTGGTAGTGGATGAATCTTAATTGCAATACGTCTACATGTCCACAAAGAAAGCTTTGCCTGATTCAAGGGATCGGCCATTTATAGAGTAATCTGAATCTGTATTCTGAGGATCCAGATGGCAAGTTCATGGAGAGTGACCTCCCTTCGGGTTCTTCTCGCCTTGATATCTTGCAGCACGGTGATGACGGACCTGATGATGGCCCAGCGGTCTCATCGGGATCGTTCAAGTTGCTAGGTTTTGGTGCGCATGTATCATCATGATATGTGTGTGTATCTAATGCATTTTGTGATTGTGCTTGTGTGTGTGTGTCCAGTCATGGAATATATGAAATGTTTCCCGCATGACTTAGGTTGACTTTCCCAACGCTTCAAGAGAACACTTCGGCCGTAGCGATTCTGCCATCATTTCTTGAAGTATGTGGACGTAAAATCGACAACACTACTGGTGTGCTGGACTGGCTTTTGAACAACGAACACTTACAATCCAAAGTAGTGCTGGCAAAGTGTTTGAATAATGAGCCCCACTAAGACATTTGAGTCCCTTGGGAGGACAAGTTGAAGACCATTGGAACCAGTCAAGCGCAAGCGCCCATGCCTTAGCTCAACTTTCTAGCACCGATACGTACCAATCATCGCAGAAAGACACGATTTGGTGAGATTCAAAAAATGTTCGATTGAAACTTTGATGAACCATTTTACTGCTGTTTGACTCTTTAGTTTTGAGGCACTTCAAGCAACTTCAGATCCAGTGCAACTTCATGTCAGATATCTACAACAAGTTGGAAAATATGCAAAAGGATCTTGCTGTATCCCGATCTGCCAGGCCCACAGCATCTCATTTTGTAGAAGTCATTCCAAAATCAATTGCCATGCGGATATATAAAGTTATTGAATGGGATCATGGGCATATCATATCTCCTTATCTTGTGGCCGATTGGGAGGCCAGACACGCAGAAAGAGATCCTGAAGCTATGCGCTGACTGTACCAAGACCGATGTTGCCCTCAACAATTTGGTGGTGCGAGCGAGGATTGGGTTTACTATCGCAAAAGGGGTATATAAATCTTGCGTTCCAAAACCAACTTGCCCATCAAGCCAAGCGGCCCAGGAGCATCAAAGCCCCAGCAGCAGCCAAGCCAACGAAGTCCAGACCTACAGCAGCCAAAGCCACGGCGAAATCCAAAGCATCTTCTTCCAAAAGGAAGACTGAAAGTAAATAGCTTGGAGTAGCTAAATGGATGTGCTTAATTTGAATACGGATGTGTACTGCCAAGACATTTGTCGACACGACTTTGATTTGAAAGAGCGAACCTGTGAGAACTGCTCACACTTTGGATGATATGCCCAAGTGTTTGCTCCAGTGGACTGAAGCTGATGTATGTGGTACTAGCTGGGGTTTGGCATACGGTAGGCTTCTTAGACCCATTGGATGTCTACACATGACGGCGGGGGAAAACGTTGGCAGTCTACATTCGTGCTACACCAGCTTTGACAGAGTGAATGTGTAGCCTCTTTGATTGGCTCTCACCATGTAACCGCGGCATTGGGAATCCACGCATGTATGGGTCATATTCAGGAGTGATCCAACTATTTGCACCATGGGGCCCAATCCTTAGAAACCGCCATACCGATATCCCTCGCAGGTGTCAGCCGAGATGATGTGACATCCCAACTCGATACAGGCTAGGGAAAGTAGCCATACAAAACAAACAGGC
>VSDK01018836.1:198069-224071 GCA_009767595.1 Symbiodinium kawagutii
GACATCCCACCCCGATACAGGCTAGGGAAAGTAGCCATACAATACACAGTGGCTGCACACACACATGCATTAAACCAGTGTCATTTGGATCCCCTGCTGGTCCAGGCAGTGATGATGAAGATGATCTCGATGATGCGGACCTCGCTGAAGAGTTGATGTTGGGAATGGAGACTGGGGTTGGTGGGATTTTTCGAAATTAGTTGAAACATGAAACCGCTAGCTTGGGGATAGTTGTGCTCCTCTTAGTGAGTTGCATTGCAATTGACACCCTTGAGGCTGATACTGCACTTCGAGTCATGAGATTAGCCACGGTGGCTAGCAACAAGTTGAAACGATTTGGTACCTTGACTTCGCACTTATAGACTAATGAGGTGAGTGAATATGTGCACGCATGCATTTAGAACGTATGGATGGCTAGTGGGGCCATGACCCTGTTCTAAGGAATACGCGACAAGCAGTTGAATCTGATGGCTCGGTGTGGGAAGTCTAAGACTGATCCACATACTTGCTCTAATCTTCATCGTCTCCTAGCAAAAACTGGTAAGATGCTTGACGTCAAGATTTCAACAACGCCTCTTTGGGTTCGATATCCGAGGAGACGACCCCAACAGGCTCTTGTGAAGTACCCGATCTTGCGAATGACCGATTGGATGGATTGCATTTTCCGTCATGGTGGTCATTTCGCTTTGGGCGGGAACAGCTTAGATCATGTTGAGTCTTTTGGCAAACAGCTCTGCCAGTTCTGGGAGAATTACCAAGTGATCGAACCAATGCTTCCCTTTTTCCAAAAGTTTCCGAAGAGCGAATGGTGCAAATCTATCCCCATAGCAATCCATGGAGATGAAGGACGAGGTAAAGCCAAGAACCCAGTGATGATAGTGACCGTTCAAATGATCTTACCTGTGAGCGGCACCAAAACCAACATGCAAGCGAAGCTTGACATTCTGTTTGGCAATGCTTTTATATTCATACACGTTGCATACATCATGGCTCACCGTGACTTTCATGAAATATGAGCATATGGCTGGATACCACTCGTTTATGCATGCGCATCTCGCTCACTCGTGCATGTAGTATTCCTACAGTCTATAGGTGTAAGATTATCGATAAATAAGTGGCCCTTTCCTGCTCCTGACACCTATATAGTGCGAATCTCGAGGCCATCAATGTGCACTCGACTGCTGTACACGGTGCTGCCTTCTCCATATACCAAGAAGAGTTTCCACCAGCTACTGGCGCTGTTAACTGGAGACCTGTTGTCATTGGAGGATTCTGGCATTGATGTCTCTTTACTGCTTTTTATTGTTTGCAAAAGGTTTTCAATATGCATACCCCAAGTATTAGGATTATTTCTCGGAATCTAGCGATGACTTTGGGTTGGTATCATTCAAAGGTGATGTGGAAGGACAAGAAGCACCACTTCCGCTTCATCAACACTGGTGTCAAAGGCGACTGGCCTTTCTTGAGGTCTGCTTACAACATGTCATGCGGTTTTAACTGCAATGACAAGTGCCATAGATGTGACCTTCGAGAATCTAGACTTGGTCTCATGGTCAAAGGTTTTTGTTTTCCATGTCCTGGTTTGATATGGCTGTTAAGGGTCTTTCCGGGTCTTTCTAGCTGCGATCGCCATATGCCGACCCCTTTAGGAGTGTCAGCTGCCCGCGGCTTAAGGAATGGTATGATGTGAAGGGAGCTATGAAATCTCTGCCAGTCGACTCTACCCATCCAACTCCGTTCAAGGAGGATGGGACACGAAGTCCTTTGCGTGACCTACCGACTGGGGACATGACCCGGTTTATTCGGATAGACCCTGCGCATACTTATGCAATTGACGGAATCGGCAAAGATTACTTGGCTAGCACAATCGTGATGCTTGTTCGATTTGGTCACTTTGGCCGGGGAAATGCAGCCGATTCGCTACAGAATGCCTATAGCCGGTACATGGCTTTCTGCTCTGCGTACAAGAAAAACACCACCATCCAAGATTTCAATTTTGGTACATTGAAACTTCCCCAAAACTCGTCTCTTCGAAGCAGCTGGCATTTTTACATGGCATTTGAGACCAACATGGGATTCCATGTCAATCTGGTTTAACAAAGTTCAACGATCATGGTTTACCATTTGAGCATACTTTTCACTGAATAGCCGGCCCACTTGCTGTGAGTCAACACCATTTTCATGAGGGGCAATTGCATTTTTCAATTTCATAAACCTGAGGTTTGCGGCTTTTCCACGAGGGTTGGGAAAGGGCCATGATGCTGGAATTGTGGGGGCATGGCTCGCCCAAGAAGTGCAGCAGATCTTGCCAACTTCAGTTGCCATTTGGGACCGGTTTATTATGTCATATGCTTTGATATTTTCAGACCTCCTTCGAATGTCTATGTGTTTTTCTGGAGCGGTTGACTTCTATATTTTTTTGGTTTCCTGATCAAACATAATTGTTGGCAAGTGTATGCCGGACCCCCAACCTATGGATGCACATAATATACTTCAGAGGGAAGTGAAGCTAATCAAACAATTTCCGAACCGATCGGTATCTTCATGACCCAAGGATTCGAAATACAGAGACATGCTGGAGGTGATCAAGCATAGCACTTTTGCAAACGACAGGTATTGGAGAACCATCTACCACCATGGGCTGTGGATCCCCCGTGATGTTGCTGTGCAACTTGTTTCGGATGGCTGGAGTTTCACAGTCACTTTTCTGAGGGATTGGTATCATTTTTTATGTACATGTGCCCCCCAAAATTGTTTCGATCTTTTCACTGTTTGGATTACATAAAGGTTGGGATCGAGATCATGTAAGGATGGGTATGCGACTTTAGCATCAATGAGTGCAAAGCTGGGCTTCTACGGGTACCAGATTCGTCCGAAGCTTCACATGCAGGTCCACATAACGTTTCTTGTCTTGGGATGAACTTACTTAACTTTTTGTTTGGGTTTGTACCCCGTGAAGTCGAATGCACGTTTATGACTTGTCTTCCGTAACCATCTAAGGCTGGATATGGAGCACCAATTAGCCATTCCTGGCTGCAAATTCATTTTATCGCCGGCTGCCCACATGTGTTGGACAGATGAAGACATGATAGGCAGGATTGCAAGGCTATCACGTCGTTGCCATACACTTAGCACGCCTAGCCGAACGCTAGAGCGGGCTCTTTGTAGCTACAGGCGAACGTGGGGTCGCCAATTTAGTAAGAGCTCTTATCTTGGGAAAAGGGGCTCGTGAAAAAAACACCTATCCCGGAAAGGCTTCACCATCTATAGGGCCTAGAAGCTTTCTAATTCCAGGGATTCCATCACTTAACATACCTTAACATCCCGTACACCTCTAGTCAATGAGGAACCTCCCAAGCCCAAACCCAATACACGTTTTGGAATCCATCACCAGAATGGGACCATCGAATGACCAGCTTTTCTGGGACCACCAAATGATCACCAGAGATCACTAGCTATGTGGGGCCCATTATGGTATCACGATATGGGCATGCATTGCATCACTGCAATTTGAAATCCATTAATCATTAGATCATTCCCTTCCTGTGGCCAACTTTCCCGGAGCTCAGCTGAGTGCCCTGGCAGTGATCCGTTCTCGTCCGGGAAGGCAATCAAATGCTGCTGCCGGATTGGTGTGTGTGTGTGTGTGTGCGCGTGTGTTCGGGGTTACCAGGTTACCATATTGGATATGTGAGGGTGCTTACTATAATACCTATGGAAGGGTTGTAGTTTCTCGGAATCCCTCCCCTCATACGTATTCGTTTGCAATGACCCAGTAACTTGAAACAATTGTGATTCATTGCTGGTGTGCTTACATCAGCTGGCATAGGAGTTACTGGTATGCTATGACCAGCCATCATGAGGAGAATCATAGTTACTGGTATGCTATGACCAGCCAACATCAGGAGAACCATATATGTTGCTGGTATACGGTCACTAGCTACCATAAGGAGAATCATAGGTACTGGCATGCTATGACCAGTTAACATCAGGAGAATCATAATTAGTGGCATGTTATGGAAACCCCGTCCACTTAACCAGCTACTGCCGGTAGACCCAACAGAGGAAAATTGGACAATTGTGGAAATTGATACCCCCATCATGGACAATTATGACAGATGTTCCAACATAATGGGTCTGAACACAGATCAAATCGTCAACTTTTTTTTACCTCGTCAACTTTTTGGATCCACGTCAAGTTTTTGGCCAAACGTCAAGAAATTAAATCGAGAACAAATTTGTTGTTGTTTCAGATGTCTAGGTATATATATAAACATCTCAAATCTTTTTACTATACATATAAACAAATGTACTGAAACTGAGAGAAAAATACTGATGACCCATGGCCAATCAATGGTGAGGAAATGTGGGAAAAGAAAATGTACCTGCTTCTAGAGCTCAAAGGATCAAACAAAACCTTTGGCGAAACGAGAAGCACTTCCAAAATAATGACGCTACAGGCTTCCAAAATAATGAGCCTTCCTCAGTACTAGCCCTATGGTCATAATCTTCCAAACCAAAATCATAATCACAAAGTTGCTGCATCGTCATGATCACCGGCAACCTCGCTGGAAGTTAGCCATAATTAATAACCAATCGTGAGGATACAACCGTTGCAACCCTTCTCGGATACAATAGTACTGCCAGCCCTCAATTGTTCCCTCCAAAGCACGAGATAGTAATCATGATCAGAATTGCAACAATTCAAGTCATGATCACACATTTCATCATGGAACTGTTGGTGCTGGGCAGGAATAAAATCAGCCCTTTCCTAGTGGCTGAACAGAATAATCATAAGTATCACTTTCACGATCATAATCAAGTATGGACTCACAACCAAACACAGGACAAATTCAAAGTCATGTTCATGAAAATATCACAATAATCACAATGATCTGCCAATATTGATCGTGATACTCACCATTCATATTCCTTCATAAGCCTCATGAATATCAGCCAACCGTTACTAACTACCAATCATTCCCAACTATTTACTATCAACCGTTCTCGGCTATCAGCGCTTCCTTGCTGATAATGATCATGCTTGTCAATCATCATTGATCCATGTCACAATTGATGGCCAATCACTGAGTACAACCACAACTATTTACTATCATCATTGACACTTGTCCATGTAAATATCATCCATCAGTTTACTATTTGCTATCATCTACTATAAGAAATACTATTGACACTGATATGTTTTAGTCATACTATTAATAGTGATAACCATTGATTCCTATCATACTACTGATAGTGATTAACTGTAATATTTGTTATCACAATTGGCTCTCATGAGTTGAAACTATTACTATCATTAATCATAGCTATTACTAATTATATATATTATTAATCACTATCACTCACTATTACTATAGTACTACTAGTTATCATAACTATTACCATCATTGATAACGATTCCTACTGATCACTGACATCTGTCACTGATCCATGCTACCACTTGCTGGCTTCCCCCAGGTGTCCCGGACGCCAGGCAGCTCTAGCCATGGAGGCAGCCGAAGTGCCATGCAGGGCCAGGGAGGCCTGGGAACGGCGACGGCGCGTCGCCACCGTCCCCATCCCCGCGCTTCGTTTCAGGTTCGTTTCAGGCTCGGAGACGCTGTTTGTTTCTTTTTTTTTCCTCTTTCATAGTGGCTCATAATCTCACAATTGGCAAGGGTTCACATATGTTCACATTGGCTCATGATGGTTTCACTGATGGAACATGCCCCAGTTAACTGAGGTTAGTTCACTAGGGCAACTACCGGTTGTGCGCGATACAATAAGTTTGTTAAATTAATGGCTCCTTAGCCAAGTTATATGTGGGGGGCATCACATCATGGGCAACATGCTTTTGATTTGAGATGGATCTTGATGACCACAGTAAATGATGATAGTAATCTGACACGATGGATGAAGAATCATCAATAAATCACTGGGTGCAACAATGGATGGGATTGAGGACATCAACGGAGATGACTGCAATGGACAAAATGGATAGACAAAGGAAATGAAGAACATTGAGGGCCAGTATAGGTCCTTGACATGGTTAATTATGCTTAATGGAATCGATAGTGATTGATGATGATTAAGGGATTGGGGATGGGAAATGATAGTAAAAAGGAGGTGATAAAGGGAATTTTGGGCCAATTGATTTATGGTAATCCACATCCGGCAAATGGAAACTCGAGGTTTATATTCTCCCCAGGGTTCAAAGTTGAGCGTTAATAATTTCAAGTCTTGAGTTCTCAATAAACATATATAATCGAACATTAACACCATGTTTGGTAGTGGTTCGTCCCATCAATAGTGAGTGTTTTGTATTTGTTTGATTCCAGGTGATTGCCACAATGATACGTAAGAAATCATGATATTGAAACAATGGTTGCTCAAGCGATGTTGATAGCTGACCATCAATCCTTTTGCTATCCGTGAAGGTTTGTTAATCAAAGGGCCGTGTTGAATATTACGACAGTATCGCGCACCAGTGCAAGAAAGCAAATCGCAACCCCGCATGATACCATGCATGCTTACAAAGTTGTGCCCAGTGTGTGTGTGTGTGCACTGAATGAGATTATAAAACGCCAGGGAAACTATCACTTGGGTTGTAGTCGAAACCCTGTTAGTGAATCTTGATCCTAAAGTTTTGGTTGGCTAATAGATGCGGCGGTCATTGTCAAAAAGTCATAAAAGATAGAACTCTGATGATTGTTGATGTCTATGACAGTACCTCTGCATCTTGCTGGGTCTGGTTTCCATGCTGAATCTTTTTACTCGGACGACGAACTGGAGGAATCTGAGCTGGAACTAGAACCGCTGCTGCCAACACTCTGATCATTTGTTTTTCTTTGATGAACATGTGAAGGAATAAAACATAGGACTCTGATGATCATTGATGTTTATGATGGTACCAAAGTGGCTTGGTTTGCCAACGGGTGGGTACCTGACTACTGGGGGCACTTTTGGGCATCGCTGGAGGCATCGAGAAGCATCGCTAGAGGCATCGCTGAATACAAGGTCATTCCTGACATGCTTTCCATGCCAACATGTCAACAAGTATACTCACCATATAGTACCTGAGACTACAAATGGGCATCGCTGAGCATCGCTTACCTAAGAACTGCTTCTTTTGAACTCCCCTACAACCACAAACAGTTGCGGCGGTCTTCATCACGGAAGTATAAAAACAAGTTTGGGTCATGCCTTTACTAATCGTATTTAACCCGGGTTTTGATTCCAACACACTTATAAATGATAGATAGATATCACCACGGCTTGGGGGGTAAATTTGCAATTCATCACTAGGGGCTACCACTCTGTACAGCCAAGGTGCCAAGCCATGACTCCCGCCATGACTGTTGAATGCTGAGCGGATTAACAGCCCGAGGTCAGTGAATTGAATAGGACACATCACTTCCGACGCTATTACCTGACTGATCACTACCAAAAAAAGTACTTGGGTGAAGCGCGAGTCCGACACTACATCGAAATGAAATAACGAGTACTAGTTACCCATGGTTATCACCCATTGGGAGTTCAAGTAACCCTAGCTATCAGCCAAATTCTGGCAGTTACCCTCAGTTACCCATCGAAACAACTGGTACCCATAGGTACCTTAGTTATTTCATGGGTACTACGGGTAAATACCAGTTCATGGTTACCCATAGTTACCCATGGTAACCACGTATAGTTACCCCTAGTAAGTATGGGTAACCCATAGGAGCCATATCCCCATAGTTACCTTAGTCATCATGGGTACTCATGGTTACCCCTAGGTATCACCCGAGTTCACTGTGTACCACCGTGAGCCGGGATGGGATACAGCAACTGGGCGCGATTCACTGTCGCGCCTCGGCTGCACTGCGAGAGGCCGCGGTAATGGCCTTGACACGGTGCTCCTAAGGTTTCGGGACTGAATTGTGGGGGTTCGTAAGCCATAGGGGTTTTATAATCTATATGTGCATATATCATATTATATATATAGGTGTGTATATATTTATTCATTCATGTATTCATTTAAACGTAGAAATACATAAATATAATATACATATATGTATGAAGTCATAACTCCATTGATAATGGTTGATAATAATAGGGGGGTAATGATCAACAAAGTGAGTGTTTTTCACAATTGGTGCCTTTCGAGTTGTGGTCGATTTATTGCTATAGATGAATGTATAATATTAGAAGATAACTGGGGGTGCCCCTGTGACTTGAGAAACCACCAGTTTGGCCGTTTTTGAGAGTAGCTGTCAATCATCAATGGTGAATTGGTTGATTTACTTGTAAGCATGGATCGTTCAACAATTGCAACTATGGGCCACGGGTAACAATTAGTATGGTTGGTATTTGTGTATCGTTGGTTGGGTAGTGGGTAGTGGATAATCCATAACTTGATGTGAGGATCTGCTACCCTAGAGGCTGCACACAGCTTTCAGAGTTTCATGCGGTCTCTATGGCCAACACTGGGTTTTGTCCAGAACCATGGTGGTAGTGGTACCTATTAACCACCAGTTCTGGGGGCACACCATTTTTGGACAACCCCACTTATTGAAACTTCTAGTTGCATGGCCCTCACGCAGACTGAGGAAGTTCGATCCGATTGAAATAGTCAAAGGTTGTAAAATAGATCAATTCGGATTGGCTTTGGGACATTGTAGGCTTGCATTAGGGTGTTCATACACGCCTGCAAAAGCACATGCAAATCTTACCTCAGGATAGATGAGAGCCAACGCTTCTCAACTCACGTATTCAGCATGGTTGAGGAACCCTCATTGTTCCCAACACCATCCCATCATCCATGGCAATAAGTCCACAGGAACGGATGATGTTTCTACTGCTCAAGCCTGGCAGCCTCCGCTGCTCGAGCCGACCACGTCCCGTTTGTGTTTCCGAGAAGCCTATGGCTGTTGGTTGGTATTGAATACTATCCACGTCCTGGTGAGGAGAGATAGCAAAATGTGTCTAATCATGGTTTATCATGGTTGCTAACCATTGTCATTTAGGGTTGCTGCGAATTAAACATCTGTCGGGCTTCATCATGAGCGATTGTTGAGAATCAGCAAACACCAGTAGCCGTCGAACCGACCATTAAATGGATTAACCATCGAACGAACTTTCCATCAATCAACCAGTAAATTCAGTGAGCAAGTAACCACCATAGGCAACAAAAATAAATCATCACGAAGCATCAGCCATCAAATACCGTCATGAAACATCGACTGACCATCGTAAACCATCAACCAACCATCGCTAGCCATCAACCAACCATCCACCAACCATCCACCAGCCACTCAAATTCGGCCGTTGCCCATCATCCACGGGCATTCCAAGCCACAGCCCCCAGCCCCCGGTGCCCCCACCGCTGCCAACGGCGTAGAGCCATCGCAGTCTGCCGCCCTGGTGGCTTGGAGCACCAGGTCGGCCACCCTGGATGCGCCCTGCCTGGGCGGCCGCTGGTGGTACCGGGGTTTATGGGGGGGTTCATGGTGCTGGATCATGGTTCAGTGATGATTAAGTGATGGTTAAGTGATGGTTAAGTCAGGTGATGGTTAAGTCATGTGATGGTTGAATCAGGTGATAGTTCAGTGATGCGTACTCATGGTTGATGATGGTTTATTGATGGCGAGTGTGGTTTATGATGGTTTGTTGATGGTTTGTTGTTGGTGAGTGATGATAGATGATGATTCATTGATTGTTCGTGATGGGTGGATACTGGTGATTAACTGACGGTTAGTTGTTGATGGCTAATTGATGAGTATATTTTTGCCAATTCGTGGGTACTGAAGGCGAACTGTTGGTTCGTGGGCAGCTCACAGGGGCTAGTGGTTCATGATGGGTGATGATCTGAGCCACCAGGAATTGCGACCCCTCCAGGGGAATCATGGTGAAACCTATGGCAGGTTTGCAGCAAACAGCCTTGCTTGCAGCATTGTAGGCCTTCCATCATGCCTTTACCAAGAAAAACTACAGAATCCTGGTAAAGCCCATGGATGCTCTTGGACATGTAGATTTCAATTCATCGAAGAATGGTCTGCAAAAATATGCGACTCGCTTTGCCTTCCAACACTCTGCTGTCCCGGCCCCCTTCCCCCCCACATTGCCAAAGACAATAAACAAGGGTGGTAGTTACTTCTGAAGCTGGGGAGGACCATGCTGAAACAGTCGCAGGAAAACAAATTGTTGACCATACATTTTTTTCTCGCGCAATGAGCGCAGCTTCGCTGTGGGCGTGGGACCCAACCCTGGGGAACCCCCCAGAAAACCATGGCCGCCCGCGCCTCACATGTTTGCTATGCTTGGCTATGGCTGCCGCGGACGCCACACAGGCCATGTCCTGTGAGGTTATGGCGTTGCAAAACCCACAGTATGCGTTGGTTCAGTGCGTGAACCTATGAGTTGGTGCTTGAGAATGGCACTAAGGCAACAAGTGCGTGAGTCCCAAAGACTGGTGTAGCCAGCTTCGTGGGTGGAGAAGGGATGGATGAAAGTGAACTTAGCGAGCAATACAATCGCTCATCTAGGAAGCTTTGGGTGGTGAGCCTATGAATGGCACACGTTTCCTACCAAACAAATCAGGGTGAGACTCCGTTTGGAAAGTACATTGAAAAAATAGGAAACAAGTTGCTGAACATATTAAACAACATGGAAAAGACATATTTTCAAGCTTACTGTCACAGCACATCAAGTGGATGCCCCAAGCTGACCTTCTGGCAGATTCACCCTACAGAGTGATACCTCCAAGTTGGTTAACTTTAGTGAGTTCACTATGTGGTAGAAATTTCTACCACATTACATTAGGGGGCAACACTCAGGTCGGTTGCAAAGCAACTTCATTACATCCAGGGGGTACCACTCTGTAGTGATCAAACATCACTTGCAAATGTGCAAGGTAAACACATGGACATGGATTCAAACACGGTATGACTGAGCAGTCTGACTGTAATCCCACAGCTACCAAGTAGATCCAAGTAGTCTGAAGGGTTGCTTTCAGATACACAGCTGCTCTATAGTCACCATCACTAATGCTTTCATGAGTGCCAACCAAAGGCCCACTGAGCAGTGGCGTTCATCTTTGACCACTGCCATGCTCATGGCTATCATAATGGAGATATCTTGACCAGTGGGTCGTAGATTTTACAGTGATTGGCAATGACCACCGACATAGATCTACACGTGCATAGATCTACATAGATTTACTCGCCTGTGTACAGCTCGCACCTGGTTTTGGGGGGCAAGTCTCGGATGGAGACCAGGTAGAGACCAGGTACTCAGGTACTACGTTGGCCACCTTCCATTAGCAACTGCCAGGCTTTGACCCCCAAACTGCCTCTGGCAAGGTGTTCACAATGAATTCCCTCTGGAGGATTTAGGGTCATGGTACGCAGACTGAGAACATGCAGAACTTCCAAGAATTTGGACCGAAGTTTGGCAGCTAACCTACCCACTTCCAGTGAACTGTTGTTACACTGCTGGTTGCCGGCGACTCATCGGTTGTCCTTGACTTCCTTTGTTGGCAAGCCGGATGCCGAAGCCGCCTATGACATGTCAGGAACTGAACCTGAACGCGAACCTACCCAAACCAGGTGACATCCAATCTCACAATGCCACAAGGGTAGTCTTTTGTAAACACATCTCAAGAAAACAACAAACTGTTGTGACTTGTTTGGTGGAGCGTTCCCAAGCAAAGCCTTCCTTGGAGGTTGGTAATTCCACTCTCAATGTACAGATTTCACGATTTCAATAAGAACAAAAAAACCGGCATACCTCGGCGCGCAGAATGCACGCACTGCTGTACCTCCCAGTGTGACCCAGTTCTTGTTTGCTTCATGATGGCCTAGTCATGGCAGTGATCCTCAAGGCAAACGCGTTCACGCGATCACGATCAACCGCAAGGATCCATCATTGCCAGTGGGACGTTCTAGTGATCAGTGTTTGCCATCATTTCAGCATATTCAACTAACCATCAGGGATCACTTGATCAGCATGAACACCTTTCATCATACATCATGAGCCAGCAATGTTAAGCCCAGATCAATAACCCCATAGTTGATGAATAGGAAGGGGTTATTCATCCCCCAAAAGCCTTGGTTACCCATTAAAATGCTACCCCCCTAGTAATAGACCCTGGGTTTATTCGTCCTGGGCTAACATTTTTCCTCATGACCAAGTATGCAGAACTACCAGGAACTGTATCTATATATCTACCAACTAAAAACATCTCCTCTATTCACCATGCTTAATCAACTACCATTATCACCCACCCATACCCATCAAACAACCCTGAGCTGACCATCAATTGAGCTTCAGTGAACCATCATCAGCCATCAATACGCATAGAAAAGCCCCAGTACTGCTTACAACCGACCATGATCATCAACCATCATCACCAACTATCATTAATTAACCATAATATAGGTTGCTGCAACCATGACTAATTATCATCAACCAACCTCAATTGTGCGCCGCAGTTGCCGCGCACACCTTGGCAGCCACCGCGCTGACCACAGCTGGTTCGCGTCCTTGTTGCACTGCTGCCTGGCTGTGTTGGGCAATCTACAGTATGGTTTTTCAGTCAGGCTTTTTGTTTCAAAACAGATTTGTTTATCGATTTATCTACGGACCTATCTATCTCTCTATGTACTAGTCTGTTCACTTGTTTATCAAATAGTGTGTTCATTTCCTAATTCATGTATCTGGCTTTACCCATCAATGCATTTGGTCCGTCTATTTGTGTTCTGTCAATCAAGCTATCGATCATACCCATATTTTGAACGAACTATCTATCCATCCACGCATGTAACATTTCCATTTCTAGATGTCTATCTTTTCATCCATCTACACGTTGATTTTGTCATTGGTTTCTGCATCATCATACGCGCACAGCGCAACAAGTTCCGCATATACACTTAAACTGTAGATCAGCAGTATGCACAACTCCGGACTCGAAAATGATGCATCCTGCACTCAACCTCCCACATGGAACCCCGAAAGTTGGCTTTGGAAAATCATTGCTCTCAGCTACCCAACATCTGCCACCTGCGCATTGTTACAGCTCCAGAATGCGGTCCACCCGGCACCCTCCAGAACTCTTGCAGCAGGGGGGATCTAATTCATTTGTTTTTGTATGAAAGTGAGGTGGAAAACTAGTTAATAGAAAATTCCCAATAGCATCAGTCTTGTATGCACTTCAGGGGTCACTTGCTTGGCCATGTCATTTTTTCTTACAGGTGGGTGGAGCTTGTGCTAGCGCGCGCATCATGAAAATGTGTGAAACCAAGGCGGCACCAGCTCATTGCACCAAGGCAAGCATAGTTTTCGGTACCAAAGAACTGCTAAAAGTAGGTAACGCGTAAAGTTTTCTGTGCCTAAGACATGCCAACAAAAACTTAGGCACGCATAATTTTCTGTGCCGAAATGATGCCAACAGAGACTTAGGCACCTCATAGTTTTCTTGGGTTAAAACATGCCAACAGAAACTTAGGCACGCATAGCCTTTTGTGCCGATGCGGTGCCAAAAGGGAGGTAAGAAACGCATAGTCTTCAATGCCCAACAAGTGCCAACAAGGCATTAGGCATGCCTAGTCCGATGTTCCGAGAACTAGCCAACATGGAGTTAGGCACACATTGTTTTCTGTGCCTTAGGTATGCCGATCAGGAGTTAGGCACAAGTTGGTTTGTGTGCCCAAGAAATGCTATGGGAATTGAGGCGCTGCTCATAGGTTTTGGGAAACTGAGGCATGGATAGTTTTCTGTGCCTGAATCATGACAACAGAAACTGAGGCGCGCATAGTTTTCTGTGTATAAGATGTGTTTTCCATCGCCTTCTCAGCGAGTTCAGCAGTGCTAAACTTGAACCATATTGCCAATCAACATCATAGTACATGAACTAACGTCGATACCACCAATGTGACTATGGATCAGCAGGGTATAAGAAATGCCACTAGGGATTTGGGCAGAGCCAAAGAATGGGAGCGGGCAACAGCAACCTATTCCTCACACAAAAAAGGAAACAAGGCATGTGGGCACACGCAAAAATGTGGAATATACTCGCTCCATTTTTCGTATGGAAGAGAGAGGGTAGTCCATAGATGCCGGCCAAAACACTTTGCAACAATAGACGAAGGTAAAGGATTACCATCAAAGCTAATCACAGTCTATGCATTTCAGGATGGATACTTTGAATGAATATTCGGCTCCCAATCCCTCAAAACATGTCGGTTGGAAAATGTATGCAGCGCTTCTCCGTAGACCAGTGCGGCGGAGGTTTTTTCTGCTACTGATTCATGCATCCCCCGCAGTGCTCGATTCTGAGCGCCCGGTGAAAAACTCAAATCTTGCTGACATGAGCTGTCAAAAATCTATACAAAGAGTGAACTGGCCTGGCGACTGAAATCGATGGAAAAGCACGAGGCCGGGGTTTTGATCAGAATTAGCTGGCCCCCATGACTCAAATGAATGGAAAGCACAAGGCCGGAGTTTTGATCAAAAGGGCTCCCCTGAGAGAGCTTGCAAAAAGCACCCAAAGGTACTGTATGTCTGGAAACCGAACACCTCCAGTCCATCTGGTAAAGGCACCCAAATGTACCTGTATTTGTCAAAAAATTCAGCCACTAGAAGTTGATCACCTCCAGTCCATTGAGTCCCGCTTCAAGGTCTCGCTCTTCAAGCTTTTGCCTGGCAAGAGCGCTGCTCTTGGTGAGAGAGTCTTGCATCTTTGGGTTGTTGTCGCAAGGTAAGGGCAGCATCTGGCTGCTTTTGCGACTCTGATGCTTGCGGCTCGGAGCCAGCCATTTTCCCGCCAAACACGCTGCCAACACCGCACCGACTGACAGATCGAGGCTCAACATTCTCCAAAGGCTTGGAGACCAACATGTTGAACATGCCACACCTCTTTTTGGTGGGTTCCGACCTGGTGAACGTGCCGAACGTGGCTTTGGTTTGGTGACGTGTGCCAACCCAACAGTTGTGAGAACCCACCATCCAAGCACTCTGAGAAGCATCTGGCCTTTGGACATGGCTCGAAGGGAGTGGTTTCTAGATATCTTCGGCAGAATCCTAGCTGTATGAAACTGATGCAGCCAAAGTGACGGTAAATTGTCGAAACGCACAAATTGGTGCCCAACTTCGGCAAAATGACTGGAACATGTATGATGAAAGTCAGGGGTCACCAGGTGGCACAGTGAAAATCGGCGCAATGTGTTTTGAAAAAGCCTCCTCCTCCTCCTCCTCCTCCTCCTCCATACATTACCCCGTGCCAAAAACCTCGAATCATGTATGAAAAACTCTAGGTACCGCCTCTCCTTTGTACGTATGTTCAAGTTTGAGATGACTAGTCCTTCCTTCAACAAAAACGATTCCAGTTTGGTGAAGGCTTGGGCAACCTGCGATGGCTTACGGATCTCATCACATTACTCTTTGCCGGTGTATAATCGCACCCAAAAACTACACTTTCAGCGCGTCATTCAAATATGTTTGTTAAATCTTGTTAATTGCGCAACACATTTCTGAACCCACATATTTCTTGTAATCTAGGTGCTTCTGAAAATTGTAGACCCCCAAATCATCCAGTTTATCTATAATTTATAGCAATTAACCTATAATACCGTGTTTGGGGCCCCCCATGGCTTGAGAAACCACCACTGCCAACAAACACCCAGCCAACTACAAGAATCATCCTATTTCCGAGGTGGCTTAGTTTACCAAGGCTGTAACTGGAGGGACGCTGTCCAACTTGGCAGTACCCCCGGTCATAAGTAGATCTAAAACTGACCCGAGTAGAGTTATATTATAAGATGACTGGTACCCTAGTGAACCAGCATAAATTAACTATATAACTCCTCAACTCATAACTTCACTATATAGCTGAACATAGCCTAGTGAACTAAACTACCTTCCCTACAGAACTTACAACCTAATTTACCTACATAACTAGGGAAAACGCTAGGCCCAACCCCCGGCGCCGTACACACCCGTGCCATGCCTTGGCCACCGCTGTAGATGCTGCCATCGCAGTCATTTCTGCGCAAGGCAAAAATGCGGGGCCCCGCAAGGAACGTGCGAAGCACTGCCAATCGTAAAGGTACTTGTACTATGAACAAGGGGGATGAGGACTAACCATTAGGTGAATTGGATTAGTCCTATTTTAGATGAGGACTCGTCTTACTACTAACCATTAGATGAGGACTAACTCCATTCTAATGACTATCAGTAATCAGGGGGATTAACCAATTATTCTGACTATAAGCATAAGGGTAATGACAAACAAACAATTCCATGATGATCGGATAAAGTATTGACCGTTTTATCTTACTACCGACAAGGGCCAATAAAGGTAATGACTTGGGGAATAAGGATTAACCAATTCCAATAACATAGGTATTAGTGATGATATAGTTATAGTTGGTAGTCATTGTTGGTAAGATCTGATGGAGCCTGGAAACCAATCACAAGCAAAACACCAAATGGAAATCATGTTCATTCTTCCATCTTTACATGTTTTTTTGCCAGCTCCATAGAGCCCTCTAGTGAGTGCCATCGCTGCCAGCATTGTTGAAGATGTGAACAGCCGTGCCCCTCAACCACTCAGAAGTCGTCATTGTCAGTGGCGAAGCCATTTTTTGAAGGGCAGCCTCTGAGAAACCAATTTCAACCTGCCATCATCTGCAGTTCAGCAACTGCAAATGCGTGAGACTCCCGAAGGTGAGTCTCTGGGTCAGGTCATGATGGAGGTTCTCGAGGATCTTCAATCCACTTCAAGAACAAGTATCATCACAACATCACAAGTCCTTCGACCCCTAAATGTCATGGCTTTGGCAAATACAGGTCTGCAACCCCCTATGGGTAGCTCTTAGTTGGTTCGCACCATCATCGCACATCAGTCTATGGATGGCGTTATTCCATCCTTACGACCCCGCCAGGTTGCTTGATGCTCAACTCATAGCAGTGGCAGGGGGGCACGCCTGTGATGGTCCGTCCCATGGGTCCCCAGAGCGCACCTTTCACCTTCTGCTCGGAAAGCCCGGCGTTAGAATCCCTGAGACCACGCCTGTGATGGTCCGTCCCATGGGTCCCCAGAGCGCACCTTTCACCTTCTGCTCGGAAAGCCCGGCGTTAGAATCCCTGAGACTCTTTCGGACGATGTGCGACACCTCCCAGCGCCCAAGCGAGAGGGTGCGATGTATCATGGCCTGCTGGTCGTCTCGACCATTGATACTGACAGAATGCTCTTGACAGGCAAGTGCATGGCAATGGACTTTGACATTCTTGCTGTCAGAAGCAAATTTCCATGATCGCCATACGCAAATCGCGGATCAACAACTGTCTCGAAATTTCATTGTCTAAAGTGGTATCTCACCGTGATATTAAATCATTGGACTGGCAACTTTACTGCTTGAATCTTTCACCCACCTCTTCCTCTCTTCCTCCTCGTCTGACGGCAGATTCGGCAACCGCCTCTTGCGGCGCACTGCAGAGGTGGCGTCACTGAGCTGAGGTGCCCACAACTTCCCCGGCGCAAGAATTCACCACTTGGATTTGTAACCCTTCTTGACGATCCAAGCAGTAAATTCCGCGTACTAATCCTTGGTTGAACTCCTTTTATGTTGGCAGCTTCCGGCTTCTTCACGGAAATGTGGCTGCAAACCCTCCTGGCACTAGTAGCTTCAGATCCCAGTCGTTTCAGTGAGCTTCTTGATCGGGAAGAGGTTAGAAACCATGGGACCAAGGTCATAACCCACGTTCAAACAGTATCATCCCAGCTAAGGTAGTTGCTAACCGTGGTTATCAACCAATCACCAGGGGATCCCTTCTGCTCACATCCCAAAAAAGTATATACCCAAGACTCTATGGCTGTTGGGTTGTTCAGCTACACACGTCGAGCTATGTTTGATATTGTAGCTCAAAAACATACCATATGGTAAACTACCATAATTGTACACCTTACAACAATTGTCAATGGTATGTTGATGGGTATTGTTTGGTATGATCATACCATTGATTATCATAAGTGTTTGCATCTTCTCCTTCATGACCCCACCAAGATTCAACCAATCCTCCTGGCTGTCAGGCATGGTCAGCCATGCTAGCCTGGTACTGATATACTATGTTCACCAACTGAGCTAACAGCTGGCCTATCTTAAGCTACTAAACCCTCTAGTTATACTAACTATATAGTTATTCTGGTTGAAGGTTTCAAGGAACAAACCGTTGTGAATCCTAGTAAAAACATGTCAATCAAACCACCAATCAGCATTACCCTGTTAATTACACCCCGAATCATCAAGTTTATTATCTAACCATCAAAAAGTAATAAAGCAGCCATATTTATGATCCCCTACAGCTTGAGAACCCCCAATTTCTAGTACTTGCTGAACCACTAGGGTTGGTTATTGTCCCCTATAAATTCCGAATATTATCCCTTCTAATTAATCCCTATTAACCAAAAAAATAACCCCTACCATTAGCCATTATGATCCCTATTAACCTAAAATAACCCCTAGCATTAAGCATTATGATCCCTATTATCATTCACCATAATAATCCCTATCATTTTCACCATGACAGAATCAATTTACCTACCATATACTTCCATCATTCATGCACCAAGCAGCCAGGATCAGCTGCTACATTCCGACCGCCCTGCCTTGGCCAGGATACTCGCCACCTGCTTCTTGGCGGCTGGTGAAGCTTCGGCAGAGACCGCCTGCAACGGGAGGCCTGGTCCCGTCGCTAGCTCCTGTTAGTTCCTCAGCTCGCCCTTTAAAGGGATAGAAATGGTGACCCCAGGCTCCTGGCCTCGCTCCTTCCCAACCAACAGCCAGCAAACATGAGTCAATCAACCAACCTTCTCAAATCTTCGAGAAAAAATGTTGAAAACCGCCAGGCAAAGGTGACATCCAGCACATGAATAGTTGGGAATGAACGCGGCTTGCCAGTGGTTGATGCTGGCGAAAGACTAATATTGGTATCCTGCCGTGTGATAACCCCGTACTAAAAAATATTTCCATGAACAGTACATTAGCCAACCATTGGCAAGCAACATTCCCAACATCAATCACTATTCATTCACAGCCTCGTGACGTCACGAGGCGGTTTCTCAAAATGTGGGCGCGACGGAGATGCAAATTTGCATACAGCAAGTCGACAGTGTAGACCATCCTTGGCCCATTCATTTAAGCAGCATTACAAACCCTCATCAATTGGTAAAACAAATGATGTCAAACATGAAACACTCCGGCAATGTCTTCTATCTATATATCATGATTAACCTTTTATGTGAATATTATACAATACATACATTTATAAATATATATATATATATACGTATACGACGTATATACCACATTTCATGACCGACTCCTATTAACCATTGCACCATTCTAGAATTCTCTTCGCAACCATTCAACAACCATGATCCAACACTAGAATTTCTCATCCAGCGTCAAGCAGCTTGTCAACATTTCCATTCTGAACCCTTGTTAAACTCTTGTTAATCCTCAACCACATCATCTCACCAACATTAGACATTAATCATCAGCCACAGCACTTACAATTTTCAATTAACCATCATGAACCATCATTTCCCCTCATTAGCCATCTTTAATCATCGTCAACCATCATATTCGCCACCATCATTCACCACCATCATGAACCACCATCATCAACCATCATTCAGCACGTTTATCAACCAGCACTTACCATAATTCACCACTAATAGCAGCACTAAGCATCATTAACCAGAATCAACCACAGTAATACCCATTAACCTGCATTAATCAGCTTACCAACTATCATTCACCAGCGTTAACCAGCATTACCATGGTACAACCATCATTAATCAACCATCTATTAAGCATCACTTAAGGATCGCTGGTTCATCATAAATAATAATCATGTTATAAACATCAACCACAGCAATAACCATGGTTCTCCTACTTTTTCACATCATTTTCCACCCTTTGAACCTCCGCAGCGCTGGCCAAGTGCTCCGGCAGGGCATGGCGCTGCCCAGCCAACCTGGAAAAAAGCGCGCAGCGGGTGACATGTGGTCCTTGAGCATCAAGGATGATAGTATGTTATGATTGATTGGCTAGGGTTGATTCATAATCATGGTTGATGATGGTTGATTCTGGTCACTGAATGACGATCAATGAAGGTCAATCAATTGCATTTAGCAATTTTGTCATGATGTGGTTCTTAGTCTAGTGAATAAGGATGTTTGATGATGAGAATTAGTATCCCTTATCAAACACTAGTGAATAACAGCGATTGTTGTTGGTTTAATCCCCGACTATTAACCATGATAACCACTGGTTGGTTGGTTGGTTGGTTGGTTGATTGGTTGGTTGGTTGGTTGGTTGGTTGGTTGGTTGGTTGGTTGGTTGGTTGGTTGGTTGGTTTGTTGGTTGATTAACTGCTTGACCCAGCTCACCATATATGGCTGGTATATCACCCTATACTTGTTAGGTTTATCATCCCCTATACTTGTTAGTTATCATCCCCCATCATTAACCATTGTTTTCCCTACAGTAACTATCCCCCATTATAGTTGGTTGATTCATATTGACCCAGCTCGCCATATACTTTCTGATGGGTCACCATGGCACCACATCCCTCAACACGGCCGGCACCTCTTGAGCACCGCAGTCGCGGCAATGCCTGGGATAACTCTCCGGCGACCACAACTCTTGTGACATGTTCATGTATATGAATATGCAACGTGTATGTGACAATATATTTATGGTTGATGCAGTTTTTGGTACATATGTGAAAAAAATGTAACAAAAATAACAGCTCATATACATATATAACATGAGGATAACTGCAAATGTGTTTCTTTTTTTGTGACAAACGCATCTTAAGTTCGATGGCTCGCTGAGCAACCTACAGCTGTGGAGTAGAGTGATTCCGGTGGTGGTGGAGAACGCTGATGGCTTGATGATGGGGATCAAGGATAGTCCTTCTTCCGTAACCATCCGCTCCCGTGATGGATGTTTTTTTTTAATACGAGGGCTTCTCAAATGATTTGCCAGACAACTGTCCTACACCTTCATGTAGGCAGCCCTGCGCAATCTCAAGGGGCCATCGATGTGGGTTGTAAATGTGGGCAATGGCCAAAAACAAAGCTCTTAAGCTCTTAAGCTCTTCAGCCTCCTACTACTGAGATAGCTTCTGCAGAATCACATGTGGCATTGCACTATTGAGGCAAGAGGGTCCCTTGCGCACATGAAAAGCGGTCACTTGTACACAAACACACCTTTAGCTCCTTTAGGGTTGATAGGGGGAACATGGCAACATGGGTCCGGGGACATTAGGGTTGCACGTACACTCAGACCTCTAGGGGACATGGGAGGCATTGGGGTGCAAATCCACTCAGTTCCTTAGGCAACGACACGCACGGGGCATGGGGACGTGAGAAGCAAAATTGCTTTCCTATCAGAGGCTGCCCACAAGTACAAGTGACGACTTCTCATAAGTACATGCGACCCCTCGCCAAATATGGAGCTTGTTCAACAATAAGGGATGGATCTGAAGCTGGTTTCATCCCCAAAGTAGACTAGCATCAAGTACAAGAGTGTAGCGGCCATGAGACAAGTGTAGTACAATAAACATCTATAATGAGATAAGTCTATTAAGTCTAGTACAATAAACATCTATATTCCGGGGCGATCACCGGTGGTACAACAACAAGACCAACCACAGCACCCACAACTACCAAACGACCACAAGGGCTGCTCCAATCAGCAGCAACCACCAAGCCTTGCCCCATGTCCCACGCGCCAAGTCACAAGGAGCCACGGTGGTGCCGTTGCCACCTGCACTGATCCAAGCTTCTTGTGCCCGAGCTGCCACCTTCCAAAGGGCACCAGCTGCTCAGGTAACTGCTGGTCACGTCACTTACCAAGCGGCTTTACCTTGGGCACCAATAGGTTGGAATGGAGAGTTAACTAGCAGTTGGTTTGATCACTGCCATCCTGCTGTTGACATTTCTCCTTCTCAGGCGTGAAAACAAAACACCTTGTGGCATTAAGTGCATAGATTATGATTCGGTGGATTTGACTGCTTGTTTCGAACATCCCGCTTCAAGTAGATCAAGTATAGTTCTTCGTCAGGAATCGAATGTACATAGCTGTGCACTTGAAAACACATGCTGCTTGAAACTACTGCCTGTTCCGAGTGTGTCTGCATCGCTCCGCACTGCGCCCTGTGAAAGCCTGTGGTATAACATCAGTATACGCATCGCACATCTGCAAGAGTTGATCTATATCTGATGGGCGAGTGGCTGGAAGAAATGTCATTTTGGAACAGTGAGTTGCTGGTGTCGGCATCCATGCTTTAGCAGCAAACTTAAGCATGGGTCCTTTGTTCAACAGTTTTAAACCGCCGATGAATCTGGCGGCCTTCATGGTGCATGATGACTCTGAAAAAAGTTATGTTCCAAGAGAATCAGAGATCCCAAGCCGATTCAATGGCCTATATACAAGGCTAATTACTGCAGCAATTGATATTTGACACATGGACATACAAATGACATGACCATTGATGGCCATCAGCATGCCACAGCTCGAAAGTTTTATTTGTTTCGGACACACTGCGGCCCAGCTGAGCTGTTGGTCGGTCATGGCCGCTAGATGGCGCTAGGGTGGGACCACTACTTTTCCGGTGACCAGTGGATGTTGTCAAGTGATGTAGCCAAGTTTCCTTAAAAATGGTTCCCCAATTCCTCACCGTCACCGTTCGAATTTGTACACGAAATGGACCATCACAGTTGTGCATATTTAATGGCTTCTTTAATCGCCTATTTATCTTTTGCCGGGGCGTTGCAGTGGGAAGTAATCACCTCCAGTTATATAATCAGTTTGTCAGTTAAACACCTAGTTGATCCCAACAGTTCCACGCATGACCCAGCAGCCCCACCATGTCTGAGCCTGGGATGGATGCACTCCATCCGATAACGCGGACCTAAGCGATCAGCGTAGCAGCGCCTCCAACGGTGAGTTAGAATCAGTTAGAACGAGGAAACCCTGGGACTGTCCAAAGATCTAGGTCATGACTAGGCTAGGCATCAATGAGTGGGCCCCAAACGCGAGTTCCCCTCCACTTCCCAAGATCTCTCCAGGGCGAACCAAGGAACTGCACTGCAGCGCTGGCAGCCGCCTTGGATGACCACAGGTTCTAACGCTATGAGCAGCCTCCAAACCACCTTGAGGAGTCGTAGCATCATCACCGGTTCCCGGTGATCGTCGGGTGTAACCAGAACGGCCGGAGAAACCTCTATGATGTTACCCTCAAAAACTTGGGTACCTATGCCAACTTGCAATTGGGTAATGATGGTACCCTCAAAAACTGGTCAGGATCACTAACAAACATAATTTAAAGCTACCAGTAACCACCACTTGAGGCCGTTGTCGTCCGAACTCCAGCGGGCCAAGTAGGACCTCCGGGTGAACATGTCAAACCGACCTGGAAGGTGGAGCCATCATCCCGAAACGGTGCCAGGGCCTCTTTGATTATTGACACTATCATTCACTCATGGGTGTCAGTGCCAGTTTGCAGCGCAACTTCATCTGCTTCCATGATGAAGAAACCATCGTTGGAAAATGCTTGGCTGCTTCCAAGTCTCTACTCCAGCTTCCTCCGCCCCGGCCAGCTCTTCCACACCAGCCGCCTGCAGCAACCAACCAACTAACTACAGGAATGTATCCAAGTTCTCTCTCTCTCTCTCTCTCTCTCTCTCTCTCCACCGCTATCGGATCCACTCCTCCCCAGCCGTGCTGGGGTGTCCAAGTCGGGCTGGGCCTTTAGCATCCATGGTTTTTGAATTATGCAAACGAGGTTGCTGTCATTCCCCCCAATGGGCCAAAAATTTTATGCTCGTCCCTTGTCACTGTCATCATCATATGGTAAGAGCCAAGAGATCTGATTGTTCCCCACACCTAGGGTGGCGATGTGTCCCAGCAATCCAGGAAAGACAACAGATCACTGTTCTTGGGAGGAGTTTTTTCATAGGCCAAAACAATCACTTCAAATGATCAACTTCGTCATGGAGACTATAGACTATGGGGCTCAAAAGGCATGTTGGCAAACGTCCAACTGTGGGAGATTCACATCAATAAACTATCCTGAGATTTGAGCAAAGAAATATAAAGCGATATATTTACCGCTGTCAGCAGAATTGATCCCCATTATATTGGACCCAAACACTTTGAAACGGTGTGGTTATCCAACCTTGTACATCTGCCCGTAGCGAGGTAGCCAATGGCAGCCAAAATCAAATCGCATTCCGCGATAGATACCCACATAGATGCCCCATCATGAACAATCGGTGAGAAGAGTCATTTACCGTCATGAATCATAGATTAGAACTATTCGTAACCATCACTTGCCATACCATCAACCATAGATTATGACCAACCCCAACGGTCAATAACCGTAGCTTGTTGTAAGCATGAGCAACCATCACCAACCATAGATGATAAGCTTTATCACCCATCATCAATCATCATCAACCTACTTGTGGCCATCAGTAGAGTAATGTCAACATAGTATTAATAACCCTCCAAAAAAAAAACGGGTTAACATTATATAACCATCATCAACCAACCATCATCAACCATCATCAACTATCATCAACCATCATCAACCATCATCAACCAACATCAACCTACTTATAACCATCAGTAGAGTAACCATAACCGTCACCAACCATCATCCACCACGACTGACCACGCGTGGGGGCCCATCGCCTTGGCCGCAGCCCGAGCGGCGGCACCGATGTCGCGCGGCGAGCGCTCCAACGCGGCGGCGGTTTCAGCAACCTGGCGGGTGATGCACGTGATGCAGGAAGCGGCAATTGATCATTGGTAGCTATTTTTTTTATGGTTCAATGGTAATTCATTGATCATTTGTAGTGGCAATCATATAAATTGGTAATTGATGATTGGTAGCGGTAATAACAATATATGAAAGCTTTTGATGTTCTTTTTTTTTCCATCAATTGATCATTGATTATGCTATTGATAGTTAGGATCATTGATTATGGTAGCTGAGCATCATAGTGCTATTGATCATTGATTATGGTATTGATGATGAGGATTGACAGCTATTAATCAATGCTTAAAGCGCATCATTGATCAATGAGCATCATGTTAATGATGGCCAATCTGTCTCTCCAATGACCAATTTACATTGATTATTACTGATTGTTTCGAAGAATGGTGCTGGGTTTCTGATGATCATGGTGATTCAAAAGGGGTTTAAGTATGTTAATAATCAGAATGATTGATAAGTTTATGACAATTATACAAGCAAGATATTCAGAATGGTTTGAATTCAAGAATTTATCGCTGATCATGATGATTAGCATGCCATTTTTTGGTAAAATGCTTAAACAACCATGATGTATTTTAGGATGGCTTCAGTTTGTTGAAATTGTTTAACATATAACTAATCATTAAGCATGGCGTAACAGTGATGAATCGATCTGAATCAAAGCCTTGCTGCGGCTTGTCCGATATTGCTTTGCGTCACCGGAAAGTAAATGATGAGTGCAACCGTGGGGCCATGGGGTCCTGTTGGAACTGCTTACGAGCAAGGACCAATCCAGAATGGAAAAAATATACCTGCACCCCAATCATCTCAACCACAAGTCGCAACCTCAAGTGAGCAGTGGTTGCTATCACCAGCTATACTGGTTGACTGATTGATTGATTGATTGATTGATTGTTTTGACTGAGGGCGTGCTCCCAAAACGAACCACCTCCAATCACCAACACCTGTGGATGCAGCGACCACAGCCTTGGGACAGACCAAGGATGCTGCCAGCAGCGAGGCGTCCTCAGCGGCCATGAGACATGGCACAGGGCCAAATGGCGTGGCAGGAAGGAAAACGAAGGGATTGAACTCAGCTTGGCCAAGGACATGTAAAGGTGATCTTAAGGGTGAATGATCTTAAGGGTGATGATGATGATGATGATGATGGTGATGATGGTGATGATGATGA
>VSDK01018836.1:224609-256906 GCA_009767595.1 Symbiodinium kawagutii
ATGATGATGATGATGATGATGATGATGATGATGATGATGATGATGATGATGATGATGATGATGATGATGATGATGAATGATGATGATGATGATGATGATGATGATGATGATGATGATGATGATGATGATGATGTTGATAATTATGATTCCTTGACAAACCTAGGAGGTTCATCACATTTCAAAGGAAGACAATGGAAAACTCATTGTTACCTTGCCATTTTGGAACCTGCCATTTCTTGCTAGGGGGAAATCTGCTTGAAATCTCCAGCCCAGTTGCATCTGGCTCGAGCCCCGCCGCCAGCGCGGCTTCCTTGCACTTGGTGGCCTCAGTCAACGATGCCCTTGGAGAATACCACAGCTGGCCAACACCAACTCCTCTCGTCAGCTGATCAAACCATATCAACTCAAGCGAGATCAAGCAAGATCAGCCATCAACATCTGTCAACCACTCTTGCCCAACCGCCTCTTATCAGCATTAGCGAGCGAGTCATCGAGTCGATCATCCGCTCATAAGATTTTGAGGAGCTTATTTGAATCTTGAAGCTTATTTGAGCTCAGTATATTCAAGGGCCTGGAAGGCTTTTCCAAAGCTGATTGAACTCGTGTGGCTGAGCAACCCCGACCATATACCAATGATTGGCACCGCAGTCTCTGGCCTGGCCATGCACGTCCAACGTGGTACAAATACTTCCCTACATGCCTCAAGTGGTAGATAGGTGGATGGATATCGATACACCATGACTTTAAACAGAAAGAGGTGGTGACCTACCTTCAAACACCAGGGGGTCTACTAAATCAGGATATATATATATATACTGTTCATCTTCACCCCAAACAATGCTTTATCTATTAATCACCTTTGATCGACAGGTTTTTCAGAAAACATTTTTGGCAGCCAAATGTTGGGAGCATCGTGCACAGTCAATTGTTGGGAGCATCGTGCACTGCAAACCTTCAGAAAGACCGTCCGGACTTCTGGGTCAGTGGAAGGAAAGTGCTTCCAAATGGTTTGTGATCGGAAGCACTGCCACTGGAGATTCCAAGTCGCAAAAGTCTACTCTTTAATTACCCTATTTCACTGCCCCTTTTCACTTTGGATGTCTTGAGGTGTGTTCATAATCACTTGATCCAGTCAACACCTTTTTGTTTGTTTGTCTTTTTCCGTCAGTTTCTCACCGCAGGGCGGCAAAAGAGGGCAATGGCACAACTCCCATCTGTACATGTTTACAAGGTCGACTTGAGTCAACTGTGAGGTGGACAATGTTCTGGGCCAAACAAAGGCTGCGCAATTAATCTGGTGAAAAATCTAGCAATTTGTATCTTGGTAAAAAATGCTCATGGCTATACCAAGTTTTTACTTGCTCATGACTATACCAAGTGCAAAAAATCAGGTGAAGGATACTCATGAGCAAGCAGTGTTGGCTATTCTGACCTCCATGAAAACCAGCCACGAACAAAGATGCATTCCTGTACCCCTTCCAAAACAAATGCACCAACCCTTGGTTGCCAACCGTCATGATTAAACAGTGGTTAATTTTCGTATTTGGGCAAATATCAATCGACCGATCTGATCTGAATAACCTCATCTAACCTAATCTAATCTAATCTATCATGTGTTGAACTATATCTCGGTTTGAAAAGATGGTATATCTATAAAAATACAAAGTTTAGATGATGTATCTGTCCAACTATATCTCGGTTTTGTTCAACTATATCTTTGTAACTGATATCTGTTTAGATGATGTATCTGTTCAACTATATCTTTGTAACTGTGAACACTTGGAGTAAACATAGTAATCGATCCGCAGCTGGCACCTGTTGCAAGACCGCCTTGGCAGCAGCTTCGGCTGCCAACCTGGCCGGGGCGTTGGATCAAGCCATCAACCATCCAAAAACTATGTCCCAAGGTTCCATGTATGGTTTATTTGCCTACAAAAATGGATTACCTAAAAGCATAAAATGCGCTAAAACATGCTAAAACTCCATGAGATGGTGGTTGGCATGATAGATATCCAAACAAGGAGTGATAGTGAGGCATTTCTGGTATAGCCGATAGCTGATGCTGCATATATATATATATATATAGATATAAATATATATATATATGTATGTATACAGCCAGCTTGCTCATAGCGGATGCAAGGCTATAAGCAAGTAATAACGAAGGCCAACTGACAATGAAGGCCCAGCTAGCTGTACAATCTGGATAATTGTAGATTTTGCCCACGGAACGCTTGTGACTGGCTTCGGAACTGGCTTTGGCTAAGCTGTCCTACACAAAAGTGACTGGCTTCGGCATCTAGACTATAAATCAATCCGTCCAGGGCGGTAGCGCCCAACCCAAGGACTATGGTTGGCAAAATGACATGAACCTTGTACAGCTTCTCGGCCGCGGGATCCGTTCGTTGTCAGATCTGTGCTCATCTGCATGATGTCAAGATTCAGTTATATAGTGACACATCCGGATTGGTAAACGCCCTCTTGCTGACTTGCTTCTGGGCTTCTTTACCTTTTCCAAAACCGAGGTATATTATACGGTGCCCTAAAAAAATAACGCTACTTATAAACACCCTCTCAGATTCAAGATTTTGGGAACACGCATTTGAGAACCCAACTCCCTTTGATCCATGACCCTTTGGCTGTTGGTTGCCTCATACTGTAATTTTCTACTCAGCAGATGGTCCAAAAGCTCATGTTTCTTGGACCCACCAACCTTGTCGACCTTGAAGGATATGTTCTTTCCGGGGCCAACATTAACTGGCCATATTGCCACAAAAGAACCTCCAGAATTTAAGGACTCTTTCATGATTTTTTGTGAGATGTGGATGCCTAGGTGAAACGGTCCATGGCCAGATATGTCAATATGGACATTCCAGTTCTGGAGAACATCGTTGTTAGTTGCTCCCGAGATAGCAGGGAAGTGGGCAAATCGAACAGCAATAACAACGATAACAACAATGTACAATTGCTTGGTGGTTACCCATCCCGAAAATATGCTCGTCAAAGTGGTCATGAGCCATCCGCAGGATGAGTGACATGACAGTCATCTTGAGACTGCCAAACAACACCAAGGGGACCAAATAAGAGACAGCAACAGCACAACCAAAGCGACAAAAAAATGAAAAAACTTTTGGGCTGAGGGTCTTGCTACCTGTTTGCCTTGATTGCCATGTCGCTATGTCGCCCCCCAAAACGCGACCTGTTGGCAGTTCCGCTGCCCAAGCCAGCATGGTGCGCGGCAGCCAACGCGATGTGGCTGGCTTTGGCCTAACAGGGCGCCGCCGAAGGGTTCGGTGGCTGCAAGGATGCCAGGATCGTTCTGAGATAATCTGAGCCTCTGGGCGGTAACCATTTGGAACCTATCAACTCACTTACATGACCTGCAAATCCCTCAAGCTTGGCTCAACTCCAGGTTGTCTGGTTCAGTCTCAGATTTCGGAGTCACATCGAAGAAAAGTGTCGGAGATAGAAGAAGAATCTGGTGAACACACCCCAAAAAAGTGTCCATTGTGATCAAGTGTGGGATGGCCATGCCGGAGGTTCTTCAAGCCCCATCAATCATAGCCTCATGTACTTGCGCTTCAACATGGTCCTATTGGGGAAAAGGCATAGATGTTGAAAACCACCAACATTACCGAACCTTAGCCGACCTTAACCCTGATTGCTAACCATAATAACCATGCCTTACTAATTACGATGGTAATGAATCAGTCGAGAAAATATGAAAATATTGAGAATCACCAAGTAGCAGCTAGCTTTTGCATGAACGGTTGCGTATTGAAGACATTCTGAGGGAAGAAGGTCGGCATCACGGTACGAAATGATGCCCTGCAGGGCTCCGTGCCGCCCCCAAAAATGGCCACCTGCACGCACTCCATATTGACCATCACCATACACTCTGGCTAACCGACATGGCTCAAGGTAAGCTTGATCATGGCCAACCATGTAAATCTAACCGAAAGCACAAAAATCATCATGACATTTACACACACAAGACCATCATAAGTAGAGTCAGCAGAGTGGATTTTCCACGCAACCAGCTTCGTTTGCTAGAAATGTGAACCACTTTTCACTGAACTTCACTCATGACCCGCGCTCACCACGCACCAGCGGGTCCGACGTCAAGGCACCACGGACGCTCCAAGCATCAAGGCCTGCTAAGGAGCCGGGTATGCCAAATCTTCCGGTGGCATACAGTGGCATAGCCAGCCAACCAATACTGTTGGGAAAGGTTGGAATGATTTACCGCGGATGATTGAATATACCATTACTTTTCAAGCTAGGTTGATTGACCATGATTTACCCAACATTTCTTACTTCCAATGACATGAATTTTGCATCTTTTTTGCTACCGGGCTTCTCAAAGGATTTGCCCTTGACCGATGATTGCTGTTGGAAAAACCTCCGCTTTTTTGCATTTTTTCCGTAAGGCTATCCGAAGCTACCAATTAAACCACATATGGGTGTATTGACTGGGCACAATGCACCCCCAAACTACGACAAGTTGTATTTAAACTAAAAAATGGCAATCAAACCATGTGGAGCATCCCCCACATCTATCCATATCCAGACCCAGACCCACGCTTGCGACTGCTCAGCCGTGTGATTTGAGTTTGTCAACCATGTCCAGTTGCCGCCCGGCAGTGTTTTGGCTCGTGAACTTTGGGTCATTCACTAGGGTAACTACCAGCCTATAGTAGGCCTTACTTTATATAACAATACTCAGGTGGGTTGGAAACCTACTTCCAACCGTGGAGTACCACCCTGTCAAGCGTGCAAGCATTTTTTACTGGGATTTGCTATTACTCCATGCCCTAATCAGGGTCAGTTGGTCATGCATTTTGCTTCTCAATGAGTGCTTGTCACTCCGCTACATGAATGAATCACTCGCTTTCAACCTTGATCTACCCATAAGACAACCAGAAACAATCATCATTCATTGAGTTACTCACGTTTGTTTTGTTGGCCTGGGCCCTCCCACAGGACCTGCAAAAACCACCAAAATAAAAGTGAGTGATTCAATTCAAGGAACCATGATTGCTTTGCTTCTGCTTATTTCGTGCGTAGACCAAGGGTCAAAGTTACTCACTATGCTTGCATCAGTTGCATCCAGAACCCGATCATCTCAACCGATCAATGGTCATACATCATTCACCAATGGTTACTAAACATGAGCCAATACTGAACAATCATTTGCTGACACAACCAACCAACCACCAGACCACCCAACCACCCAACCCACCCAACCACCTAACCACTTAACCACCTAACCACCCAACCACCCAACCACCCAACCACCCAACCCACCCACCAACCAACAAATGACCCATGGCGAAGCGGTCCGCAGCTCCGCAGGTTGTCGTGCCTGCTCCGAGGACGCCGTGCTGGCGCTCCAGGCCGAAATGCGCTGCGCCTCACACGCAAGAGGTTATGGGTTGATGATGGTTGCCGTAGTGCACTTGTGATCTAATAGTAGTGGATATAGTTGATATAGTTGATGAGTTGATTTTTTTGGTCTAATAGTAGTTGAGTTTTGGTCTAATAGTAGTACACTTACAATCAATCGTATAATTAAACCATATCGAACCCACTCAGTAAACCAGTCCCTACATTCTGTAAAGCAATTGCAGTTGTAATCTACTAGTAGTTGATAATTGATAATGGTCTAATCGCGGTTGATTTGTTTCACAATTAGTAGTAGGGCAGTCATAATCAAGTATATAAACCAGTCACTAGTACTTAATTAAACCCTGTTAGTAAACCTGTCACGAAATTCGATAATGACTAATAGTTCAAACCAGTCACTAAGGGGGCATGCATTCCCGGATGACATGACATTTTGGAAGAACCCTGGACCTGAACTTAGAAGCCTTCACAACAGCACTCCAATAGGGTATCTTTCGAGTTGACAACAATGAGGTCCGTTGCTTGTGACCGTTGATGATTAATAGTAAAAGTGGTGGGGTATTGGTTATGTAAGTTACATACTATGAATATATACATGCGTGTGTGCGTGTGCGTAAGCCTAAAATGAATTAATTAAGCATGCTCGGGAATTGTTTGTAATTAGCAGCTGGCAATGGCCAATTCTGGATACCTTCCTCTGGTTTGCCTCCCAAAAGCCACCCCAGTATGTATCCAAAATAGAGCTGGATTGATCCAACCGACCGATATTGACGAAGTGATTTTGTAGACTTGCGTTATAGTGAAGACGTCACTCCCAGGCTGTTGCTTGCCGACGTGGATTTATGATGATTTACAGTTCCTGGTACCTACTTGTTGGTGGCTGGTAGCATGGGGCCCATTCCCAATAGCTACGCAGCTAAAGGAATGGTGTGGATCATCCAGCCAGCGAACTATTTGATCGCACCGCCATACTGTTATGATGCAGCGTCTTTGAACATCATTCACCACCCTCATCACCCATCATTCATCATTCGTCATCATCCATCACCATTCATCATCATTCATCATCAGTTTACCAGGGGGATCGAACCTACAAGTTGAGAATCTTGAAATCGAGTCGAACCTCCAAGGTGACCAGCGCTGGGCCAGCCTCGTTTTGCGGCACGCCAGAGGCTTCGGCAGCTGCCAAGGCCACTTGAGCAACGACCTTCAGGGCCATTTCTCAACCCAACAGTGATCCATTGAGACCATCTAAACACCGGTATCCTTGGCATCAACAAAGCTATTTTGTTCCAGGGAAGGAGTCCAGCATGTTGAATAGCTGCGACCGAAAACTCTGGTGCCCTGCATTTCAGTCTCCCTAGCACCTGGTTGAATCAGAACCAACCCCCTTCTGATCTCGACAAAAAGAGGCCTTTCCCACGTGAGCTTAAAGATCAATTTTTTACTAGGTGGATCCGAGGTGGTTATAAACATCCGTGGCTGCGACCCACGAAATGCGACAAAGGAGAGGCCCAAAGATCAAGAACAATGGTGGTTTAGCTATGGCTAATCGTGTTTCAAAACAAACAGAAATGTTCAAATGTTGGTTGATGATGGCTAATGAGAGTTGGGCCCCAATACCATAAACCAAAACCAGCAGGGGCACGCCACCACATGAATGCCAAACCAGTCAAAATTGGATAAGCATGAAGAAGTTGTATGAGCATAAACAGATGAACTGAATCATCCATAAAGTGTAATCAGTCATGGCAAATCGTGAACAGAACAGTTACCAGAAGCAGCTTCACTTCTGATTTCCAGAAGGTTTGTTCACTTTTTGGTCACTAAACTTGGTAGGTTCACTTTTGTTTACCACCAAATAGTTATTATAAAGTCACCGTTGTGTTCACTCAACTGCCCACTGGGTCACGGTGGGCGCCTCAGGGGAAGCTCCGCGAGCCGATGCCTGGAGTCGAGCCCCTGCTGGTGCTAACTGAGTTGATGATAGAGCCATGCGCAGCTGGGGTTAGTTCCCTGGGAGAAGACATGATTTAATTGATAATGAGCTAACTCCTGATATACATAGATGATAGTCATGTTATTGATTTCTATTTATTTTATGAGGTAGCTGATAACTCCCGTAGCCAACGCTGGCGCATGGTAGCAGTCACATACTGCGGATATCTGCGGATGCACATCCGTCTGTCAGGAGAAATGTACGTCCACACTGCAATCGGCTGATCTGGCAGCCACCCGGCTGATGATTTGGACTTGGTTGGCAGGTTGTGGCAGGTCGTATCAGGTCGCTGGATACCGAATTAACTTCAGTCCGTGTTTGACCAGCCAGGCAAGCGCAGCCTAGTTCTACGGCATCCATTGGACTTGCACTGAATACAGCTAGGACTGACATGCTACATAAGTGATCCTAGGGGTACTGTAATCATCAGTAAAGTAATGGTGCTTTATCAAAGAATTTGGTCACTGCCCCAGGCGACCAAGAGCGGGCACGTTGGCTCTGAGACTTTCATCTGAAAACCATTACCGTGGACAGCAGCAGTAGCCATCTTTTTTTCTGTATGAACCATCATCAACCATCTTCAATGGTAGATCCATAATCAACAAACCACCCCAGTTTACCTCAAATTGATCATAATCTATCTCAATGTTGCATCATTTACTGGTAGGAATCTCATATGGATCCATAATTCACCCGAATCAACCCCCTATCCATGGCCATTGTCCATCACTCTTCGCCACCACCGACCCATGCTCCGCGCCGTCTTTGCCATGGCATCCTTGGATTCGTTCAGGGAGCATGGGAGTATAAACCCTGGGTTGATCATAGAGGGATGATCATCAACACGCACCAACAGTGAACATGGCTAACAGTGATTAATTAAGTAACAATGTGAACGGTGATCATCATCATCGTAAAGTAACAATAGTTGACAATGCTAAATGACAAATATTTGATAAATCAATCATGTAACAGTGATTCACTAACAATGGTTGACAATAGCTAAGAATGGCGAACAGTTTGGTTCAACATGACTATTTCCAAAGCTAGGCAGTGGATCGAGCAACATTGATGGCTAATGAACTAACCAACAACAACTATCAATTAGAGTGGTAAGTTGGCTTAACTAACAATGGTTAGGAAACAAAATGTAACAATGATTAAGTTACTTCATGGCAAATGAAAGCTAATTGGGTTCAATGGTGGTTTACTGCTAGTTCGCCTGATGCTACTGATGACTGGTGATGGTTACCGCAGGTTAATGATAGTTTCAATTTCTCATGGCCAACAGTACGTGATGACGATCAACAATGATGGACAATAAACATGGCCGTGTATCATTCGACGCAGGAAGGCGCCAACGCCCTACGAAAGGACAAAAACAGGAACATCTCTTCAGCTGTTCACCATCCAATTTGCCTCACAATTTGCAGAGGCATTGTTCCCGTGGGAATTTGAATCTCACCCCATCTCCAACGGTTCCAAATGAGGAATCAAAGAATATCAAAGATCTAAACAAACAAAGTAAAGGCACATCAGGACACACTGGATCGTGGTCAGATTGGGGATGGCTTATTGTACCTGGATCTAGCGAGGCACTGCCACAATGGATAATTTCAGATCGCAAACCATTGGCAACTTCGACCTTGATCATTTTGACCACTATCACTGAGACGTGGTCAACGTGGTGCTTTCGTCTCGCATGGCCATGTTTCCAGCATAGTCAAGCTGTCCAAGTCTTGAAGAAAATGCGATCTGGTGAATGAACTCCGTGTGAATACGATGCAACTATCTGTTGATGCGAGGATCTGAGTTTGTTCACACCCAAGGACTTGAGAGTCTCCTGATGAACCAAACAAAGCATTGGTGCAGGTTGTCCGACTGAAAAAAAAATCAACCCATCCACATGCGAAAGTAGAAGCCATCACCTGATGGAACATGAAGAATTGCCCATGAAACATTTAGAAATCACCAGTGCTTGGAGCCACTGAGCGCAGCTGGTGGTCACTGAAGCCCTGCTTGGAGTGGCACCTTCTCGCCTCCGGATCACGATTCGCCGCCCAGACACCGCTGCTGCGTGGCAGGCAATCCAGGCACTCTCTGCTTCTTCACAACCCGCATCGAAGGCACCTGGGCACCCCAGTGCTCCTTAAAGATTACCCGGGTAGCCACCCAGCTTACTCTGGCAGCCCATGAAACCATCAAGTAGCACAGGTTCGGAACATGAAACCAGGACGTGATTCATCGTGGGAGCGTAGCCCTAAATCTGAACCCCCAAAAGAGAAACATCCTCGAAACATTGGACCAAAGCAGGAGGTGCAAAGCTTGGCATGAGACGGTGGAACTTGGGAGGAAAAATGGTTTGGGGGACCAGTCATGACCCTAGGCTACGGAACTTGCAAAATGTCAAACTGCAAACAGTGTGGTCTGATCAGCCAAATGAAAATATTGCTGGCAATCAAATGCGGTCAGTAGGTTACAACCAATCACAATTTTTGTTCTTGATCAAGAAACACACTCCACTGTAACCGCCATTGGTTGCCAATAGTCAACGGCCATCAGCAATCGCCATAAGCACCATTCACCACCGTGAGCCACCATCAAGTTTCACCATGGTTGCTCGCTTGCAGCCGCCTGCCTACAAGTGGCGATGGCATGTTTCATGGGGGTTCTCAAATATAGACATGTACCTGCATCCACTTGAGATCAATGATAGTGGATCACCAATGAATGCTCGTCATGTATTAACAATTGATGACTATAGTCATTTACAGTGGCAGGCAGGGATTGATAAGTTTAATTCATAGCCAATGAGATCCCAATGAGGATTTCCATGGCCGCATGCAGAACGGCCTGGATACATTGTCGAAAAGGCATTCAGGTGATCATCCTGTGAAACTGGAACCGATCGCTTGGCGACTGGTGCGGCGCACGTTGGAGTCCATGGACAACGCAGGTAGGCGTTTGGCCAACGGAAAGATTCCGTGGCCAACCCCACAACTGTCAGCTCTGGAACTTCTCCGTGGCTTCACGGCGCCGTTCGGTCGCAAAAAACAACCAGGGATGGTGCACCGAAGCAAACAGTTTGATTGGCGGGTCGCTATGGCAACATCAACCGGAACTGTTGGGCTCAAAAACCATCAAAAACATCTGGAAATAACACCACCCCTCGTTGTGCAAGAGTGACCTTGCAAAATCCCTGACTGATCACAGAATGTGGTTGTTCCATTCGATGTGACTGCACATCAAAAATCGAACTTGACCAAGTCAGACTCATTTTCCAAGAGATAAATGCTCTGGGTGGGATCTTCCAAAATAGCCCGGATCCGCTCAGACCTCGCAAAGTCAATGGGTCGGAGGCCCCTGCTGTTCCGGATTTCAGGGTCTGCCCGTGCACGAAGCAAAAAAATTTGGAGCCCTTCATTTTCCATCATGACGCACCAGCCCAGGGGTGTGGTACTCATCTCCCTGAAGAAATTCACAACTGTTCCCGCTTCTACGCCAGGGAGCCGGCCATAGGCCCTACAAATGAGTTCAATGGTCCGGGGAATGCCTTCAGGTTGATAAGCCCGGTTGATGTTGGCCCTGTTCTCCAACAAGATTTGTGCAATCTGCAACGTGTTCTTGGAATCACCTGGCCAGGTGAGTGCGTTGTCATCCCAAAATATCGCGAAACAAATCACAGGGAGGATATTTTTGGCAAATTGAAAAAACATCCTAACATCATGTAGCATCCGGTAGGTTCACAAATAGGAGATTGCTTTCAGCGGTTGGTAGCGCGAACTACGTTGAATGCGCCCCCTGCCGGCTGCATTTCTACCGTGGAGGCAGAAAAATGAAGCTGACGAAAACACGAAACAAATTGACTTAAGCATCGCACAAACAAACTGCGCGGACGTGACCTGCGAAAAAATTACAATATCGGGTGCAATGAAGTTGCGAATCAACACAGCTGGAATGCAGTGAAATGAACAAGCGACATGGACATGTGTGACCGTTGGAATTTCATGAATTGTCAATTCCGCCGTGACCTTAGAGTGCAATTTGAATGCTGCGGGCACGTGTCAATGTGTCTATGATTTGTTGAGAAATCACATTCGGATTTTTTGGCATACATTCACGTTTGTTGCCTTGCATCTCTTGCTGAATCCTGCATTGTTTTTCGCACGTTTCATCCTGTTTCTTCTTTGTTTACTTTTCATGTATCTTGATGTCATAAACGTGCAGTCTTGTCTGCAGCGTGTGTACTATGTCCGCCTCAAAAACCAACTGGTGTCTCAACTTCAAGAGTTTCTGCTTCGGTGTTTCATATGATCTCGTGTGTGTTCCGCGCATTCCCTGGCAGTTGCTGGACATCGCCATTTCTTGTGGTTCTTTGCGGATGCGGTTTTTTCCTGTAGTTTGTGACTATACTGAGTAGTTGTGACATTGCCGGCTAAAAACAGTCGTCAAAAGTTGGAGAGAAAAAAACATACATTCTTGATTGCCAGTCAATATCTATACTGATAGCAATCCAACTCCCTTTGGAGTGGACACGAAGGAGTGCAAGCAAACTAGCAGGCAGCAGGCAGCGCTAATTGCTTTATCATTTCCAGGATGTCAAATTTCAACCGTTGTACTCGACGTGACATTGAATGGAGTTCAACCCAGGTTATATTGCGGAGCTTCGGGTAAAAAGTGTCACAACGGTGCCTTCACAGGGAGGACACAGGTTTCATACGGATTCTTTTCATCGAGCTTTTTGAACACACAAACAGCGGATGGGTTCCGATGTCAACAGGTACAGGAACAGTGAGGCAACTGCTTGGTTCTTGGGGCTCGCGCACAGCTGCAGCTGAAGACTGGGATCATGTATCCACCAATGCCAAACAACAAAATACCTCCTATATAAGCCAAGGGTCATTGGAATATTCGAAGGTTGTCTGGAGCACTTGCATTTTACATAATCATGTTCAAAACAGCGAGGCCATGTCTATCGTTGTTTGGCTGGTTTTTTGAACTATATCCTTATCATGCTAGTCCGTGAATTAATCTCACGATGGAAATCTTTACTGAACCCAGTAGCCAACTCTCTCACGGGCATCATAATCGTTATAGCTGGTTGGTGGATTCAACCTCTGTGAAAAATACCAGTCCACCAACCATTTGTTAATGAATACTAGGGAAAATAACAAATGTCAATCAAAACACCAACCAAATAGGTTAATACCATGGTTTCTCTTTCATTCTCAACCTATCGCTGGCCACCACAACTGCGTCACCTGCATAGGCTAGGCTGTGCAAAGGAGATGCGAGACCTTGGCCACCACCATGCACATTCGCTTGCAGTTCGATCATCCGGGTCACCACTTCGCAGGGAGCGCCATGGCCCACCAGCGAATGGATGGGCAAATGCTTGGTGAAACTTGCTCCACAAAAGTTCACCCCTGCACCACGCTGAACCAGGAGATCCACGGCACCCACTGACCTGCAAAAACCCAAAGGCGTGGGCAAATTAATGCCGGAGCTATTGGGATCGGCCCGCAAGTCCAAAAGCGTCTCCAACATGCGCAGGTCATGGCTTTTGAACCACAAGGCCAAGTGCAACGGGGTAAATTCTGGCTGGTGGAGCAGCTCTGGCATCGCTGGCGCGTGGCTGTGCAGAGACGCCCTGGCTATCACAAGGGCTCGAACCAGCTTGCAGTCTCCCGATAGAGCTGCACAGGCAACGGGGCTGAGGCTGCGGTCCCTTTGCTGAGCAACTGTGGGGAAGGAAAACTCCTGAAGGAAGTCCTCCACACTGCGGCATTTTGGCTCCAGACCGGTCATCTCTTCAAAGAGTGACAAGTACAGTCTGTATGCAGTCCTCCTCTTCCTCTGATGTAGAAGTTGTGAAACATAATTTGCCAAGGCAGTTTGCAATACCTGGCAACAGCGGGCCCGGTCCTCCTCAACAGTAAAATCGCCCATGTGCACCGGATAGCGATGCCACAAAGGTGCAGTGTACTGTGCGGAATCATGATTCCTCACGACGACAAAGGGGTGCTTGGACCTTGCCGACAGGACATGGCACCACAACTCCGTGCGGCACCAACCGCGTTCAAGCCAGCTATTGTAATTGCATAGCAACCCTGTGTCAGAGCGCGTGTTCCAGGGAACCAATGCCAGGAACACATCGCAGTGGCCGACGAAAGTAGGGATAGCCTCAATGTATTTCAATTGATTCTCGGCACTGGTCGTTGGAAACCCATCCACCTGTTGAGGAATGGAGAAGTAGTCCAACCAAACATGTGCCGCCTGAAGCCTCTGGATCTCTACTTCCGGCAGCGCACCGCCGTAGAATTTGGAGACGACATCCCACTGGATCTTGAGCTTCCTTCCGATAAGATTGGTCAAGACACCTCGCTGGGGCAGGTTTGGGCCACCTCTATGCACATCGTTCAACAAGAGCTGGGCGATTCACAACGATGACTGTGGATGGCTTTCCCACAAACAACAATCATCAACGCAACCTGTTGCAAGGTAAGCCCAGCCCACATGATGCCACAGGTATGTTCCCTCTGACTCAGTCATTTAACAACCACAACCACTGCAACAACCAAAACCATAGTCAAAAGTTAAAACTCCTGATTGCAAGCACAACTACGATGACGATCAAACCAACACCAGCTACAAGAAGAGCTGGCGTGCCTTGAAGCACTTGCAATTTTGCGCCATTTGGATCGGGGTGGTTGCGGCCCAACCACTCATGTGAAACAAAAATTGTAAACATCTTCCGGTTCCACTGCTCCAGCAAACCTTCAGCCTTCAGTATTTGATGGGGTCGGAATACGCCGGTCATCGCTATGACATGCTCGACTTTCACTACCCACATGGAGGAATCGTCGGTCTGAGGGCTTCGGCCATGGCCGTTCTCAGCGATGCTGCCCTTCACATCAGGTCCAGCAACACTGCCGATGCTGGAGCAAGGTCCCATGGGTCGGACGAATCGAAGTCTAACATGTGCAGGCAGCTTGTAGGCTTTGGCATCTAGCAATTGATGCAGTTGTTTGGTAAACGGAACATGCATGCACAAACGTTTTTGCACATAATTTAAACATGTCTCAAAATACAAGCACTTTTACATACACATATATATATATATATATATATATATTGAACTGCAAATGTAAACAATATATAAACTTACTATCATCTATATTTACCATCTCTCTCTCCATGTATTTACCATTCCCTGTGATTGTTGATTCCTGTTGGTTCTCATCTTCAGTAACCGGTCCTGAGCCACAGCCGCGACCCAGCTGCCAGGCCATAGGAATCAGGACATGGACCGAACAAACCAACTATGGTGGCCCTCCGGAAAACTCACCTGGAAGCCAAATGGTGGTTTCTAAAAATATGGGACTCCCCAAATCATCCAGTTTCTGAAGCATCTATAAACCAAGCATTTTGGGGGTCCCAATTTTGAGAAACCACCAAATGACCATGCCATTTGACCATTGGCTTTCTTGTTTTTGGCTCATCAAAGAATGAATGTTCCAGAACGCAAGCACCAACAAAATTGTAGAGACCATCTGCATGGGACCAATCTTGTCACCATGCCTTCGAGACATGACGTGATGGCCTGACATGGTGAAATGAAAATCACTTTTTGGGAAACAGCCGTAAGTGTCTCGCACAAATTTCTGACAATGTCTACACACACACACACATGGTTCCGCATCGGGGTTGCAGTCTAACTCAAAATTCCTAATTTTCATCAGACTTGCAAAAAAAGAAATACAACCAGCATGAAGTGGATGTGATGACCGACCAAGTGCAAGAGCACAATTGTTCGAATGAAAGTGGGAATCAATACGACTCATTGCGACGAAAAAAACATGGGTCACATGCTTGGGAACATGTTCGTTATGATCCTGGATGATCCTGATGTTGTTGGTAGCCACCACCATCAAGACTGGGAATACTCAACGACCAAAACTCTGGTGATTGCTGAACGGTCTCCAGCCTGTACTGGCACGGTTTTCCCGGGTGCAGCAAAGGGGACTGGTGTCCAAAATCCCGGTGCTCACACAACGGCTGGGGATATGGGGGCACCGCGGGAGCTCCAACCCTTCCAACAGGGCCAAAGCAACAGGGGCAGCTCAAGCCCTGGCTGAGTCAGGTACCCTTCTTAGCGATTTTGGCAACGGCTCGGCTCGAAGCTGCATCCAGGCTCATCAGGCTGGCCTGTGTCGTTGGACACCCCTTGGACCTATGAACCCAGCCCAGGCGGCCTGGAAGCAAACTGATGACCTGGAATCCCAAGAGTGACACCACCTCCCTGGGAGAGGAATCTCCACTGCTGATCTTTGCTTCTCCAGGGTTGGTGCTTGATTTTCCAGGGGCCAGTGGTCACACTGCAGTCGCCATTCATGATTACCAAGCATACCAAATCCAACCAATAACGCCACGGTTACTCACTTAGCAATAAAAACAAACATGTTTAGAACCGTTTAGAACACTCACTATAAAATCTTTAAGTATATCTAAAAGTAATCAAATCATTATGAACATTACAACTACAACCAAGATCCTCACCTCAAAAGCAGTGCATCTCCCCTCCGCCGCACCCGAAACGCGCAACGGAAGGGCGCCACTTTTTTCGGACTCGACGACGACGCGCGCCGCGGTGCCCCACTCCGAGGTGCTGGAGAGCTCCGACGTTTTCCAAGTCCTCGAAGGCAGGTGGAGCCGCTCCTCAGGCGGGGAGCCACCCAGGGCGGTTACCGAGGCTCAGCTGGTTGGTGGTTGAACCACCTGTGGCTCAGTTGTGGTTAAGTTGAGGTTAATTAGTGGTTAATTAATTGGCTAAGAATGAAAATCAGCTGGGTTGGTGGTTAAACCACCCCGTCATGAAAGCCAGCCCTAGGTTGATATTGATCAGTGTTGGGGGCAAGATAAGAAATGTTTAAAGCAACCAACCAGCTAAGGGTGGGATTCTCAGCGTCAGGTGATGGTTAACATCGGCGAATGATTTACGGAAAGAATCCGTTGGAAAATGGCCATTGAGTCTAGGGTAAAGCCAACTATACCTGAGAGATTTTCCACTCCAAGGTGAATTTGCCAGGGGGTTACTGTAGATGATGGTTACAATGGTTACTCTTAATAACATTCGTAAATGATTGCCGGTAATAACTGACTAGTCTTTGGCTAGTCATGGTTCATAAATGAGATGGTTTGCATTTCATCTGGGATACCTTGACATACCTTCAAGAAACAACAGCTGCTTGCCATCTTGGCAAAGAATAAAAATGAATCATACACAACCACTGGCTGGTTGTGATCCTGGCAAACCACTGTCACCTGCGATGCCACAATCTGCGAAGCATGCCTTACGATGGAAAGTGTTCGCTAGCTCGATGAAGACTTCGGCAAGAAATATTTTCTCGATCTTCCCAAACAGACATTCACTTCATACTACGATCCTCCAAGGGCCAGTTCCAGAATCATTGGCTTACAACAGCAGCTCACAATCTGCGTTATTCTGAGCCCAAAACAGGCTGAACCCAACAGCCCGCTGTTCGGGCGAACAGCAACCTGGCAGCATGTGTTGGGTTGGTTCCGCCATGAACTTTAACGATCCTCAAGAAACCAAGCAGCAAAGTTTGCTAGTCATTATACTTTGTTGGTTCACCGCCACTATAGCTGGCTTACCTGCCATCATTGTTGGATTTATCTCGTCTACAAAGATCATCAATAATCAACCCAGCTGTGCAACCCCACAGCAAGCAGGACGAGTTCGAACAAGTAAAAAAACTTTTGTGGGTCCCAAGTGGGAAACCAATTGGAAGAAGGGTGAGCGGGAAACAAATCAAATCGGAGCCTCATATAGAGACAAGACAAGCAGGAGAGAGGAGCCTGACATGGGTAACAAGTGGAGACCACATAACTGAGTAGGCCGTAGGAGAGAGAAAGTTGGGGAAGATTGGGGAGATAAGATAAGGAACCCAGGAGACAAGTAGGAAGACAAGTCAGCATTCGAGGGGGTGACAAGCGGGAAGGAAACCGGTGGTAGACAAGAGGGAGACAACTGGAGACCAGTAGAACACCAGTCGGCCGACAAATAGGCACCCGCGTGGGTTTTGGTTTGGAAACCAATGTGCAGACCCCCCCATTCCGCTTGGTGACTAAGTACTCAGGCAACGGATCGCGATAACTTTCATAAGGCACCAAGCGAGGATCTGGATCTGGACACTAATCAAGCTGGTTGGTTCAGAGGTATTCCCAGTTTCTTTCCAAGCCTGAAATTGGCACTGCGCCAAGGCTCAATGACAGCAGTAGGCCCCAGACTGCTGCAACCGCCAAGGACATACCTGAGTGCAGGAACACCAAAACGGAGCATGCTACTGGTTGATATCAGTCACCTAGTAACATGGCTTGGCGGTCACCTACAGTAGCACTACCTGGCCCCTGTTTTCTCCTCGAGTGTTCGGAAACAGTGCAGCCAGAGATCCAGTCTAGGCATGAATTTTTGGTTGTCCGGCCCTGTCAGGCCAGCAGAAAGAGCCCAGGAAGATGGAACTGTACACAGGCCTCTGACCAGTTTGCAAGGTCCAGGAGCCAGTTCAAACAAGGTCCTGGGGATTTGCAGGTTCAAGCGCTGCGGCTGGATATTCCCAAGGCCTGGCCGCTGGAAGCACCTTGGAGTTCACTTCAGCTGGTGCAGGATCAAGGGACGATCGCAACGACTTCGACCTCAGATTTCTCACAGCCGTGACGGCACTTGGTTGCTAAGGCCGCGTAGAACCTGCAAGCCACTGGGCGGGCGACCAAGCACACAAGAACCGCGATGACCGTTGTGAATTGAGGCTTGTGCCAATCAAACCCGGTGTAGATGGGGCACTCATTCTGTGCGTAGGCAGCACAGGGCTGAGCAGTGCCAATCTTGGCAAAGAAATGAATCAACGTCCAAGCATTGCAGATCAAGGAATAGATCAGACAGCAAAGCCAGTGCACATTGAGAAGGGCACAGCAAAGAAAGCTGAGAAACCAAAACTGCTCAAAGGCAGTGTAGAAATCCATGCAACTCAAAGTCGTCAGATCCGCCAGCTGGTTTTCCAGCAGCTCTTGACAACCAGGGAGGATGGATGAACATGCCAAAGACTCAAGGCAAAGCACACCAGTCTCGGCATCCCTTGCACGCCGAGACGGCAGGGAAGGACCCTGCATTTGTGGCATGCCCTTCAAAGCCAAATGAAGTAAAAGGCACTCAGAGACAGTCGCTAGGACATCGTCCAATGCGTGATGTAAATGAGGTACAACCAGCCTTCCTGTCGGAAAGCACATGCATGTGCAAGCTGATGACCAAGCAACGCAGCAGAAAAGCCTCTGAACAGGACAAATGTCCTGGGACCCATTTTGCTTGAAGTGGAGAACCTGCGCTCTACTCAAACACTGGCTCTCACAGACCCAAATGGCTTGAGCGCCAAATATTCTATCTATAAATAAAAAAATATGGCCAGATTGGCCAAGTAAGTAGATACAAATATCTTTGTAGATACTTCCCTTCCCCCGATGGATTGCTACGTTCTCACCGATCTGGAGCGCCCAGGCACAAGGTGTCACCCCTGGCCACCACCGACAGGTGCTTGCGAGGTGTTGGGAGGGTGCTCACGCGCTCCCAGAAGTCCTCGCTGAGGCAAGGGGTGACATCAGCTATGGTGATAATGATGGCTAGCCTCAGCTTGTGGCTTATGATGATCATTAGTTGATAATGTAATGGTGGCTTAACCATGGACGCTTCTAATGATAGGGGCTATTATAAGTTTATAATGTAAGGCTAATCATAGTGTAACATGGTTGATCACAGTGGCTAAGAATGGCCAATGATGGTGAAGATAATGATACTGGTTGGTAGTTACTTGTACCCGCTCTCCAGTAAACTGATATACACTCTGGTAGTCCAGACCTCGTGGAAGCCAGAATCGCCAGTTTTAATAGGTAAACCAGCTATCAATGGAGAGCTTTCCACTAAGTAATAGGTTAATTTGCCAGAGACTTAGTGCATCCACACCTGGGGCACAGATATAGCAGGGGTATAGCTGCAAAACGCGCACCTACTCTGCACAATTGGGTAACTAAACTTTGTTGCACATATGTAAATGCAGCTCACAGCTGCTTCAGCAGCAGCGAAGGCATCATTTGGTTCAGATAAATAATTTGACCCCCATGGATTGCAGAAGCTGTTTGCCCTGTGAAATGAACCCTCTGTCATTCAAACCCGGCAGCGTTCACAGGGCGAAGTGCCTCAAACAGTCATAAACAGTCATGGAATCAGTCTTGCAAACATTGGGAGCAGGTATCCTCATGGTCTGCGGATGTGATGCAACCAACAATGCTAAGGGCATGGCTAATGAACACGTCCTCGTGAAAATGACCGGTGAGTATGCATATGGCTGGCGAAATGCCATGAAAAACCGGACCACCGGCTTAACACACATTCGATTCGTGTTCGGACTATCGGGAAATTGACCAGAGCAGCCAAACAGAACAGGTGTAATGCTACAACCATGGGGAGCATCCAACACACTTCTGTGCCAGTAGCAGTAGTGCTTTCTTTGTGTAGTTCATGCTTGGACCTATCTTCCGGCACCTTTTTCACTTGAATGTTCTGTAAACTAGAGTAGTAACCAACCACCTCGTTATTTTGAGAAAATCTTATATGGATATTATTTTGATGAAATGTGTTTGGTTCTGAGCCTTATAAGCAACACAGTCTAATCGTCTAACCCCCTTAGAATGATGTAACCATATAAATCTATATGCTGGAAATTATCTTGGGGCCCCCTAGACCCCCCAGGTACATGATCCCCCAAAAACACATATGTGTGTGACCGCATTTAGAGTATCTAAGACCCCCTTCAAAATAACCAGTAAATTTGAAGCCGCTTCCGCAGGCTTTGCCCAGTGCTGGCAGCATCAAAGGATCTAAGCATCAAACATCAACGAAGCGGCTAGGTTTGAGCCAGCATTCAACGAAATAGCCATCAAACAACCATGTGGTGGTTTCTTAAAATAGGGGTACCCCTAAATCATCCATTAATAGTCATTTATAGTAATAAACCAAGCATTTTTGGGGGCCCCCTATTTTGAGAAACCACCATGTAATAACAATCAACTCTCTTGGTTTGAAGCATCAACCAGCTATGCTGCTTCATACCATCAACAATTGGCTGAATGCATGAATCATCAGCCATATTGATACCATCAGCCATTTTCAACCATAGCCGTAGTTTTTATACCATCAGCCATATTCAACCAGCTATTAATGGCTGAATCATTTTTCATACCATTAAAAAATAACCATCAGTTGGTGGTGATCATCGACTGCCAACCATCACCCAGCCGTCATGATCACCGCCAAGGGGCGAAGCCAGGCCGGTATCGGTCCACGCTGTCCAGTGGCATGCCGCCGTTGTGGCCTGCTGCCAGGTAAGTCATGGAAAATTCATGGGGTTATGCTATAAATGACCAACTGGTTAATATGGCTAAGCAACCAACCAATGTTTATAAAAGGGATATAGTCTGGGATAATAACCATAGTAGATAATTGGTGGTTTCTCAAGCCATGGCGAATCCCAAAACATGCTTCGTATTATGCTATGGAGGGGGTGCGTGGGGGCAACAATGGATGTTGTGAATGGCTCAATGGTTGTATGGTAGAATTGGTAAACATCAATGGTTCAATCATTCAGTGTTGGGTTCTCAATTCATAGGGGTCCCCCAGTTATCATTCTGTATAGGAAAAGTTGATAGTATATAATACACCAACCATTTTTTTAGAGTCCCCCCATTTTGAAAAACATCCGAGTGATGGTTCATTGACGGTTGGTAGGTTTAGCATTGCTGAATCGAAGGCTTCAAGATGGTCAATTAAGACCTAACTGATGGCTAGTGATGGCTACTCATGTTTGGTCATGGTTGATTTTGATGCAAATTGAAGCTGATTTGATGGTTGATTGATGGCAAAGTGAGGGTTGATTGACGATTGTTTGATGGGCTGATGCAGGGGTGATTAGTGGGTTGATTGATGGTTGATGGCCAATTGGAGGTTAAGTGATAGCTAATGATGCCTACTTATGGTGAATGGTGAATAGAAAGTGGTGAATGGGGTTAAGGATGCATTTGTTGTTAATTAATTAATTAATTGTTAATGGTGGCTAAGAGTGGCTAACAGTGGTTGATGATAGTGGTTTATTGATGTTGGGTGATGTAGAACGGTCAGTGATGGTGAATCAAATGGTTGGTGACAACCATGGTGAATTGAACAAAAGATAAGTGCTGCTTGGCATACTCATAAACAATGCTGACAAGCCATGAGGGTGAGAAGGACTACGTATAGCGTATTCTGAGCAATGGTGATATGAGTTACGAAGTATGGTTTGTACTTCAGCAACGCTTGATGAATTGCATTGTGTGGTAGAGCGGCGGCCAAGCAGTTGCAGGCTAATGGTCACTGATACTGGTCGTTGTATGTTGTTGTACACTTCCCTGCCCTTCCAGTAACCCCTATAGTAGGGAACCATCCAAAGTTGGGGTTCCCTGATTATATACCTTCTAGCTAGGTAATTGGAAGGGTAGGGTTTGGTGTTTGTGCATGTCAAAAACTGACACAATACCAAGAAATATCGAGAATGCAAAAGTCAGCGGTCCATACCCAATGCCAATCTGAGACGAGTGGCTGGAAATCCCCAATGTGAGCCAATGATGCATTTATTGGAAGTTCTCATTTTCCCACCACCCATGTCCGATGAAAGGAAAGGTGGCGACTCACCAAAGATCTTTTTTAAGATTGCTGGAATCACGGTTGGTCAATATCGATTTTGTATCTAAAATATCTACAGTACATCTACAATATCTACATCTCACGCTTGCTGGTTTGTACCCTTGAGATTGTTGACCACCATCAGGTTCACTACCATGCCTGAACCACAGGATGCCAAGGAGTCCACATGATTGGGGAATGCAGCTGCCATCAAAACCTGGATATAATCGATCCTCCAGCCATTGGTTGATGTGTGAATTTGCTTTGGGGATCTTCATGGTGAGACCACAGGGTTGCCTCCCGTTCAGTTTTTGCCTTCAACCAAGGCAATGAGAGACTATAACAACCCTGTGAAAGACGCACATATCACATGGTGAAAAAAACACAGGGGGTATCGCCGAGCCATATAATATCCGCACATGCTCTAAAGCTTTCATTTGTGCCACAATTTATCCAGTGCATGAAACAATTGTCCTATCTGACCATGATTGGCAAAACATGGAGGTTTGAAAACACATGATGTGTTTTATCGCTTATTGTCATCAATTAGGTGTTAAATAGCTATCCACCAGCCACCAATTAACCATGAATTAGCCATCAGCCAGCCACATCATTAATTCGACAACACTTCGCCATCAGCGATAAATTTGCCATCATGTGGTCACCGACTACCCACTTGAATTACTGAATACCTCACAAACACACCTCTCCAAACCTTCCGCGATGCACCTCCACAAACATAGACCATTCCATGTATGCCCACTGCTGCACAACTCCTCAGAGAATAGTGAACAGCAGCTGCTGGACTCAGCTGTGCATCACTACCCCGTGCACTTCCTGCAAATTGCTGGCGATTTCTTCTTTGTCATGATGTTTCAGGGTGGTTTCCCGTAAGTTTCTTCTAGGTGGTGCTGCTTACTCGGGATAGCTGGGGATGTTGCGCAGCACCATTGATGTTTGGCCATGGAAGCATCTGTGACCATCGTCCATCACTTCTGCACTAAAGATGATTGACAGCGATCAGTTCATTGGCGACCGTTGGTCAATAAATACGCTGCATCTACTGGGGCATCATGGATGCCTGGGCACAGCCATGAGCCAGCAACTACAGTGAGTTGCGCAGGGTGTCCTGGCTCGGTGTTTCGAAGTCAATGGGAATGTACACTGTGAACAAAAGGATTAAGATACATGCTGGTCCTGTCTATCAACAGCACCCGGATATACACAGCAATGGGCCGATAAGAAATGGCCAAATAGTCGTTGCCGCCGTTGACCTAAACTTGCCATGAGTCGCAATGATGTGTCAGCATTCACCAGTAGGCATTCTCTAAAGTTTGCCGACGTGCGGCAATGCCACCACTACGAGTTGCAAACATGCTCGTTGCCCTGATGCTTATCCTCCATGTGCCCAACCATTCCAAAACCAGTATCTCAATCCAAATTTAAGTGAAGAATCACTAGGCTCCGGAAATGATGTTTCAGCCGTACATCGGAGTATTGACCGGCAAATAACCATCATTAACCCACCAATAATCCTCCATAATCAGTAATCAACCAACAACGCCCTATCATTTTACCATCGACGACCTAACCATGCTTAATCATCATTAAGCTTCAACCCACCATCAATGAACCATCACTTGACCATAATTCATCATCATCAACCATCAATTCACCATCACTCTCACTAATTAGTACCCCCCTCCAAGCCATGCCATGCCACCCTGCCATGCCGCCCTGCCATGCCGCCCTGCCACCCCACGGCCGCCATCACCACGGCACCAGCGCGGCACCAGGCTGGGCGCCAAGGACCTCCAAGACTTCCCATCGAAACACTCAAAGCTGCTCAGCGCATAGCCCCCTGAGATTTCGTGGCCCTACCCTTCCACTGGTCAGCTATGCGGTGATTTGTTTAATAGCCATTGAATGAGAATATGTTGGGAAAAACTAATGATTACTAAAAAAGGTTGGTTTCCAAATCGTTTGATTAATAAAGATGCTTGGTTTCTCAAAATGTTGATGCCAATGTTGATGCCAAATGGTGGTTTCTCAATAGCTGGGGGTACCGCCAGTTATCATCCGACACTAGTCATTTCTAGTGATAAACAAACGATTTTTTGGGTTCCCTATTTTGAGAAACCACCATGTAGATAAACATCCTCAACCAGCTTGTGTATCAATCCCTCCTTGGGGTCCGCTGGGTACCTACTGTAGATGCAGGATTGGAGGGGATTCGTCGGGTCAAATATTCATCATGACCCAGATGCTGAAGCAGCTGGACCATCCCAAGTTCGAGTAAGTGGCTTAAATACAGGGAATATCCACATCTATGGGACGATGGGATAATCTATGGGATAATATGAGGATATTCTATCTGACTCTATCTCCGAAATGGTTGGAGGTGAAAACCATGGGAATTTGCATCCTAGTCATAGTGCACTATAGCCAAGAAACACGGAGGACGCACAAGGACAATTTGCAAGGGGATGAGCAAAAACCGTGGGGGATGTGCAAACGAGAATGATAAGGAGATCAGCCCGAAAAGGAATATGTCCAAGCAAAGCCACCGTCCTCAAATGCATGGGGATAACATGGGATGACTATAACCAATGAAAGCAGTCATGTCTGCATATGCAAAGATTTGATTGCCCATGACAATACAAACAATACAAATGCATGCCAAAACGACAGAGGGGACAAATCACCTCACAGCAGGATGCCAACACAAAACACTGAACCCAACAAGAAACCATCTCAGTCAACTCGATGAGTCTGATGCACGGTAGCTCCGATACAAGCACGGGGTTCAAATAACCTAGGGACCTACCCCCTGTAGTCCTGTAGTGGAGTGTAGCAGGATGTACTTGGCTTATCAAAGGTGGGCATGTGCTTGATCCCGAAGCCGTGATTGGTGATGAGAGGAGTCCGACCTTGCTAAATTGAAGACGTAGCAGCCACTTGCTGCACACGCAGAACTGGTAATAGATGATATTACAGTTGAACCAACAAAATACAATAATATGTGCAATGCGTAACAGTAGATCCATATGCATAAACTACCCCCACTTTGTCATAAATCACTGGCGCTTTCCTCCAAATGCGGATGGTTTACTCCTCAGTGGCGTGCATCAACATTGATGTCAATCCTTTTCGAGGAAAAAGCACATATTAATGCTAGCTAATTGGCACAAACGTAGCTTGGTGGCTGTGCATCCAGGAAAGGATCATGCATAGGCAAAGAAACTTGTGCCAAACGGCTTGCATCTGCAACAAAAAGTATAACTAGAGCCAGTACATCAAGAATAAACAAGTTACATAATTGGAGATCAAAATAACAATGAACCCATCATCATTTGGATCCATTAGCACTAAACCCATCTACCAAAACATACCCATCCATACTTGATGGTAGATCACAGCAAATCATTTGGACCGCCCACCCGAAGATTCAACGTCGCCACAGTACGATGAAAGCCGCCCACCAAGTAGAGGTGGCCACCAGTCACTGCAGCGCTGCACCCTGACCGCTCAACAGACAGCGGCGTAGCGGTTTTCCATCCTGGAAAGGCATGGAAAACTGAAAGCGCAACATCCGAGCTCTTGCGAACAAAACATCTTCAAACGTGCTTGGTTCCTGATGGATTTGATATGATTTGATCATGTTGAAATTTTGCTGCTGTCAGCCTCAGTGATGCCGGTGCTGCTTGTAATCCAACTCTCGCCGTTTGATTCGTGGGGTCATGCGCAGCAACGACCTGGCCCCCTGCGCCGGGGCCTGTTCCATCCGAGCACTCGGTCCTTAGTTGTGGCATAGCCATGGGGGCAAGCCCCTCAGTCACCCATATTGACCACACAAGGCGGTGGCGAAAGTGGAGAGGCGGTTGGCTGAGATGAGGTGATGGTAATTGATGATTGATGACTGTTGATGATTGGTGATTGGTGATTGATGATGGATGTTAGGTTATTAATGATTCATGAGTGATGATTCACGATTCATGGTTGATGATTGATGATTGATTATGGATGTTTGATGATGGATGATTGACAAGTGATGATTGATGATTAATGATTGATGATTAATGATTGACGGTTGATGACTGACAATTGGTGATTGATGATTGGTGATGGATGACGGATGATTGATGTTTGATGATGGATTATGAATGATCAATAGATGATGGATGGCTGATGATTGATGATGGTCGGTGATTAGTGATGGATGACTGGTGATTGGCGATTGACAACTTGCTATAGGACGGACGTTGTTTTCCAAACTTGGTTCGATTGATTGATTCAAAAACGTTCATGATTAATTATGGTCCTTAATGAGGATTGGTACGGATTCATTATATGATCATAGTTAAGAACAGTGAATTGAAGGTGCTCACGCATCACCATTGGACCGAACATTTTGAACACATGCCTTTCTCCGTGAGGCTCCAAGATGGCAGCAAACTGAGTCTGATCAATGTTGCTTGCTGAAAGTGATGATGTCCTCGTTCATCATCCAGCTAGAATGGAAAAAATCAGAATCATGACAGCGAAAGAGCAGTGCCGGGATTCCCCTCTAATCCCTTCCCTTCTACATCACGTTAGACTCCCCGTGGCTCCCTTGAAATGCATGGGTTCCACTGCAGGTGCGATGTTCTGGGGAAAGAAGTCTTTCTTCACAAGGTCGAACGGAACTCTCTGGTCCATGGAGTCCATGGTCAGCCGCTGGGAAATCCGCTGGCCCGTGCTGCCCGATCTTGGCATCGGTGGCTGTTAGATCCCTTGCTAACAATCTCACTTTTAGTGGCTATATGGTAAATCAATCATATCCCAAAAAAGCTGAAAAGCTGTAAGTTCATAGCTGTAACCATATTAGTAACCACTACTAGGAACCATAAATCAACCATATATCCCTGATTGATTTACCATATAGCCACTATAGTTCATAGCTGTAATCCACCCAGTCAAGAGATCCTTCCATGCTGCCGTGCCAAGGCACAGGCCCACCTCCACTCCTCTGCTGGTCCCACCCATGAGATACACGCGCCCATCCAGCACTGCAGCAGCTGACCTCAGCCACCAGGGACCGAGTGCCATGAGCCATGGTAAGTCATCACCAACCACTGCAAGCGAATCTTCAATATTTATTTGTATATATATATATATATTTATGTATTTATCTATTTATTTATCTATTTATCTATTTATCTATTTACTTTTGTCCAAATATAGTACATGTATAATGTGTAAGAACCCCCTTACATTGCTTACTTACAAGGCTTTATCAACCTTTTTTGTTAAAGACTATGAACCCACACTAACGACTCCTAACCACACCAAGTATTCCCCTTGTTTGCCGAACTTGGCTGGGGTGACTTTTCGTACAGAAAAGTAAGTTTGCCAACGCTGCTGGGGGCCCAGCCCCTTGTAGAAAATCATCAACCATGGCATTTCTCCATCCAGCAATCTTGCAAGGCTAGGTTGGTGTTTTGTTGGATGTTGCGCCCTCCCCTAAAACTGCCTATTCGTCATGAATACCTACAGGGAGGCGACTGCGTATGATGAACAAACCCATTTTTTTGCTAGGGTTTCCAGAGGGTTTGCCCGAAATGGGTCCAGATGCTTTGCAAAGGACTCCTGATCACGCAGCCGGATTTTCCGGAAACGATGCAATATGAGACAAAGAAAAGCAAACGCACCAAACTGAACAATGAGACTATACACGTGATGCCTTCTTACTGCTACGTCCAATGGCCTGGTTGGGGTTTGTGGATCCATATGGCGGTCCAGACCGAACATGTTGTGCACGATCTACGCCCCTTAAGTTGCACACATCCCTGAGATTGAGGAATGGGACCATGGGAGCCGAAGTTGCGCTGACACGGCGGGCAGGGCTGTCTAACCGACAGGATGCTTCTTCTGGAACCAGTTGTAGGGCAGGAGCCGTTCCCTCCAAATGCCGCAAACGCTGTTGCAGCTGAGTGATGGCCTCCGTCCGCTCCGCTAGTTCTTTCGTGTTGGCTTGCAGCTTCTCAAGGATGCCTTCATTCTGTTGCCAATACTGTTGAACACGCGTCTCCAGCAAAGCCTCGATGTGTTGAAGGCGTTCTTGCCCATGCGCCAATAGGTCGAGGTAATCTGACTCCATCAGCGCCCGCTCAGATGTCGTGCTGACCTCCGTGCTAAGCACCGATGGTGACTTGGGGATCATCTCATTCAGTGGGATGGGGTTTGATTGCTTACTTGCTGGCATAGTTCGCGGTTCCACTTGAGCAAGGATGACAAGAGCATGATCCAGGTGTCCTCCAACTGCATTCAAACTCAATCTCTTGGCCATACGTCGTGCGAACCCGATGCACGAGATGAGCTTCTGCTCAGATGATGCCATGGCAGGAACTAGAGTAGTGGTAACAATGGTCGTGCCCCGCAGGGCCTCGTAACCAAAATGGCTTGAGCCGTAGCTGGAGCCGTAGCCATTTGTTCATGCCTCGTGGATCTGGACTGCCGTTACAGGTGGTTCCCCCACAACGGTGATTGAATGTTTTCTTGGATTGAATCACCCTCCTACTTCCCTATGATTCTAGGATATGGCACATATCATATCCCCATGCATTGCTATAGTTATGTCACTTGTCTCCCCTTCTATTTCTCTCTCTCTCTCTCTCTCCATCGCCATTCTTTCTGCTGGTTGATGTTTCCCATCTCTTGCTACTTGGATGCTCATCCTCACTCAGTAAGTGGTTACTAACCATCTCTCTATAGGTTTAACATTCTATAATTAATCCACCTTCTAGGGCTACTTCCCATGGTTATATCCCAGTTATGACTCCCAGGCCTTGCACATCCAGTTGTAGTGACTTCCAACACTCGGTGCAAGGAACTCGGATCTGGGACGCGAGAGTTGCAGCTGGGGTGGCGTGCTCCATTGGCCAAGCTTTGGGTCGAACTTCTCGACCACCGCCTCAGGGGTGGCTGGAAGCTCATAGGAAATCAGGGCTACCCTCTGGGAACCTGGGACTACCAAAGGGCAAGGGTTGTAGGCTCCAAAAAGGCGAGTTGAGAATTGGTTTTGGCGACTCACCAGGGATTTCTGATGAAATCATGACCAATCAACCGGCTGAACATCCCCAACCCCCAGTGTAGCGAAGGAACCCCCCCACATCCCGTCATCACCGAGTGGCAGGGGGCACATCCCCAACCAAGGTAACCAATCCCCCACTTCTCCATACTTCTCCATCCTCCCGAAGCACATCCCCGACCAAGTCTCCAAGTCTCGTTTGTTGTTAGTTATGCCCATCATTTACTTGTTTTTCTTCTCTCCTGCCCATGGGAGCGAGCAGTAGAAGCCTCCACCACCATTCAGTGAGGGCAAGACAACTCAACTTACTCCCATCATAATCCCTGACCGTGGTCAACATAACCAACCAGTCAAACAAGAAAAACAATAAAAAACATCCTTGACCAAGTCTCCAAGTCTTGTTTTTTGTGAGATAATTCCTGTATGCTTATTTAGATCATATCATCCCTGATACATCAGCCATTATTGACCATACTTTGTACAGTACCCACTATAGAAGCACAAAGTAACCATCATAAAAATCCCAAAAATTAAATCCCTGATGAAAACCCCTTATTACTAGCCATTATTAATGGTTATAACCCCTATAAACCTTATAAAACCCATCCCTGACCGAGTCTCCAAGTCTTGTCCATGAAAGCCGCCCATCACCAGGATCTCGCCCTGCAGGGCCACCGCGCAGGCGGCGTAGCGCGGTGTGGGAAGGGTCTCGCACTGGGACCAGGCCTCAGCGGGCACTGAAGACCGGGGGGTTGCAGGAAAATCCTAGCATTTACCAGGAGGTTTGCAATCAACGTTGGCAAAATGTCCTAGGAATTCAAAATGTCCTAGGAATTCTTGAGGTTTCACGTTTTTTTTTCCTGAAACTTCCAGGGATTTTGGGATCATGTCTGAGGAATTTGTGAGATTTCATCCCTTTTATGGCTGAACGACCTCAGGATTCTACGCCCTCATATGGCTGAACAAGTATCACCGGATATCACCGGATTTTGATGACCAATGGCTCACTCTAAGATCAGCTTGTAAATCACTAGATTTTCTGGATGACTCATCTAGTTGCCACAAATCACCAGGTTTTATTGGAGAATGATTTCATCTGGAAGCGATAGAAATCATATATTTGTCTGGATTTTTTGTTCAAGCATCTGTAGGTGAAATTTCCAGCCTGCCATTTGATAATACCAGAATTGAAAAGTCACATCCCAGGCACCATTCAAGAAGGTCATGTGAGATAATCTCCAGGGATCCACATGAAAATCATCCAAACCTGAAGTAAATCCCCTAGCATTGCCATGTTTGCAACCACAGCGGCATAGAAACCATACCTCATGTGAAAAAAACACTTGAATATCACTGCTCAAAGCATGAAGGCAAACATCAAGGGTGGCGCCATCCAGCCGCTGTGACCAAACAAGATGGAGCCCACGAACCCGAATGCTCACACTCTTTGTAAGACAATCTTGGTGAGACACTCTTGGTAAGACACTCTTGGTGAGACACTGTTTGTAAGACACTTTTGGCGAGGCACTCTTGGTGAGACACTCTTTGTGGGACACTCTTTGTGAGACACTCTTTGTAAGACACTCTTTGTGGGACACTCTGAGAAAGACACTCTTGGTGAGACACTCCTGGTGGGACACTCTTGGTGAGACACTCTTGGTGAGACACTCTTGGTGAGACACTCTTGGTGAGACACTCTTGGTGAGACACTCTTGGTGAGACACTCTTGGTGAGACACTCTTGGTGAGACACTCTTGGTGAGACACTCTTGGTGAGACACTCTTGGTGAGACACTCTTTGTAAGACACTTTTGGCGAGACACTCTTGGTGAGACACTCTTGGCAAGACACTCTTTGTGGGACACTCTTTGTGAGACACTCTTTGTAAGACACTCTTTGTGGGACACTCTGAGAAAGACACTCTTGGTGAGACACTCCTGGTGGGACACTCTTGGTAAGACACTCTTGGTGAGACACTCTTTGTGAGCCACTCCTGGTAAGACACTCTGAGAAAGACATTCTTGCAAGACACTCTTTGTGGGACAGTCTTGGTGAGACACTCTTGGTGAGACACTCTTGGTGGGACACTCTTTGTGGGACACTCTTTGTGAGACACTCTTGGTGAGACACTCTTGGTGAGACACTCTTGGTGAGACACTCTTGGTGAGACACTCTTGGTGAGACACTCTTGGTGAGACACTCTTGGTGAGACACTCTTGGTAAGACACTCTTGGTGAGACACTCTTGGTGAGACACTCTTTGTGGGACACTCTTTGTGAGACACTCTTTGTAAGACACTCTTGCAAGACACTCCTGGTGAGACACTCCTGGTGAGACACTCTTGGTAAGGCACTCTTGGTGAGACACTCTTTGTAAGACACTTTTGGCGAGACACTCTTGGTGAGACACTCTTGGCAAGACACTCTTTGTGGGACACTCTTGGTGAGACACTCTTGGTGAGACACTCTTGGTAAGACACTCTGAGTAAGACACTCTTGCAAGACACTCTTGGTGAGACACTCCTGGTGGGACACTCTTGGTGAGACACTCTTGGTGAGACACTCTTGGTAAGACACTCTGAGTAAGACACTCTTGCAAGACACTCTTGGTGAGACACTCCTGGTGGGACACTCTTGGTGAGACACTCTTGGTGAGACACTCTTGGTAAGACACTCTGAGTAAGACACTCTTGCAAGACACTCTTGGTGAGACACTCCTGGTGGGACACTCTTGGTGAGACACTCTTGGTGAGACACTCTTGGTAAGACACTCTGAGTAAGACACTCTTGCAAGACACTCTTGGTGAGACACTCCTGGTGGGACACTCTTGGTGAGACACTCTTGGTGAGACACTCTTGGTGAGACACTCTTTGTGGGACACTCTTTGTGAGACACTCTTTGTAAGACACTCTTTGTAAGACACTCTTTGTGGGACACTCTGAGAAAGACACTCTTTGTAAGACATTCTAGCAAGACACTCTTGGTGAGACACTCTTGGTGAGACACTCTTGGTGAGACACTCTTGGTGAGACACTCTTG
>VSDK01018836.1:257095-271970 GCA_009767595.1 Symbiodinium kawagutii
TCTCTCTCTCTCGTCGGGCGTGGCGGACCAGCCGCCGTCTCACAGAGACGCCCAGTTGGCGTAGCAAATCCGTCCAAACTTTACAAGCATGCAAGGTGGAAAAGATGTCAGGACTTCCCCTGGTGGCCATGCAGAAAAGCGCAGCTTCGTTGCATCTGTACAATGAAGCAAAAGCGCCTTAGCATCTGCACCTAACCACAGTCTAGAAAAGCCCGGTCTGAGAAGGCGCCGTGTGCTTCAAAATGGTGTGTGCTGGTCATGCTAAGAATGGCTGCATCGGCTACGGTCAGGAAGGGTGCTGTTTCACAGGGTGCATCAAAGCCATCGTATCGTCCTGCTGGTCCAGCAGAATGCCGACGAGGGCTGAGAACGGACTCCAGTTTGGCTTCCAACCTGCTAATGTGAGCGTCTTTGCTCCGGATGCTCAAAGCAAGAGATTCCACTTCCTTTTGCAGCTGCGCGTTGCTGAGTTCCAGCGCTTCACGCATTCTGTTGTGTTGCCGCGTTTGTCGGGCCATCTCCGTTTGAATTTCTGCACGGAACTGTTGAACTCGCGCATTCACCATTGTGATGTTCTTCTCTCCCATTGCTGTCACAAGAGCTGAGACCTCTTCCTGGTCAAGAACACTTCCTTCAGTTTGGCACGATGCGTGGCAAACCTTGAAATTACTCTCCAAACAATCTTGCAAGCTGATGACTTTTCGTCGCTTGACTGCTGGCTCGGCAGCGATCGAGTGAGAGGTGTCCTCAATGTATTTGACAAGGTGGTGTAGAGCTCCCTGCAGCTGATCAGTGACATCTTTCGGGCATCCTGTTTTCCTCGAAAGTCTTATGGCATATCCCAGACAAGACGCAAGCTTCGTTTGAGGTAGCGACATCAAGGGAAGACAAAAGGTTAGACACTTGCCTCTGAGGGCCTCGTAACCAACGGCTTGAGCCTAAATGGCTTGAGCCAAAGCATCCATCTATCTTTCTTTCTGTCTATTAATCTATCTGTCTATCTATCTATCTGTCTATCTATCAACCTATCGATCTATCTGCGGATCGATCTACAAAATATATCTATCCATCTATCTAGTTCGAAACATCCGCGTGAAAGTTCCTGGGGCTGACCAACATCATGGCATCTGGCGCAAATCATCACAGATTTTGATGATTTTATGTCATTTGACACTTTTTGATATTGGCATCACAGGACCCGCACTCAAGATTCGGATCCGTGGAGGCGCAAACCCGCTATCCCCTGTGGCACAAAAGCCACCGGCAAAGTTTCACTGTGGACAAATATGCACATCATTCACTTCGCTTGCGGCTTCACTCACATCCCGATATACAGCCATTTCATGAATGAACAATGAGCCATGCATATGGCATATGTACCAAATCACATTTGAAATTCTGTGCCTGTATACGTTTACCTACTTACACTTAAACAAATTCAAATGCCTATATATCTGTACATACACATCAAAAAATGATAGACAATAGATATATGTGCATGTGCAGCTGCACGTGCGCCAGCATGCCCTGGGCACGTCATATCTGTTTGTCTATCTGTCTCAGTATCCACCACGTACCTAGCTACTTACCTGCCTATCTACCTTAGCATCGATCTGATGTGTATGTATGTCCGAATGTGCGTGCATGTGTGAGTGCACGTGCTTATCGCATACGCGTTCTAGCTGCACCTGTGTCTGTCTACCTGTGTATCTGTACGTCTTCGTGCACGACCACGCCTAACCTCAAGACTTTTATTGCCTTTTTCAACCTCGGCGTTTTTCAACTAGTCAGTGCACACACACTGCTTCTAAACTGTTATCACTTGCTTACTTTTACACATTCATTGATGCATCCCTGCACAAAATATAGCCTCCCATGTGCAAATGATGTAGTTGCTGTCCTCACTGTGCGCGCCGTATGCATTCTGCGACGCATGGGTATTAATCTATTCATGTATCTACTCATGTGTGTACTCATGACATCGTGCATGTAGGCCTGCATGCTTGCCTGCATGCTGCATGTAGCGGATGGAATGTTAAGCACGTAACGACGTAACAGAACTTACAAATGTAGAGCACGCAATGCAACGAAGTGAAAGCTATGCTATCCACATATTCCCAGGCACGCTAACACAAATGCCTATGCAACTGCATTTAAATATCTAGGTGTCTATGTCTGCATATGATCATGTAGAAGTACGTATGCATTTATTCATCTGCGTTTATCACTTGTATTCGATTGATCCATGGTGTTCATACAGGCGTAGATGAATGCATCAATGCACACGCATACCTATGCATTGCATCTTGCTCACCGATGTATCCATGTATGGTGCCTACATCCGGCTCTGTATGTACATGTTAACGTGCCTGTATCTACTGTAGGCACTTATTTGCTTATGGTGACGTGATGTAATGTAATGCATGTAAGACCATGGAACCTGCGTATGGACTTGTACATGTTTGTCTTGGCATCTTATGTCGTGTTACTTTTTGGAGCGCAGCGTAGGGACCAAGGGATCTCAAGTTGTCGAGTCAAGAGTGGCTGGACATGGATGGACCGTGGCGGTCAGTTGCCTACCAAGAGCGCAAAAAGCTCCTGAAGAACTCGATGGGTCACCTGGACATTGGAGTCGATACCACAAACAATCAATAAAACACATCAAGCAGATTCAAACAGCATCAAAACAGCTCGTCATCGGTCATCTTTCCATGTGAAAGCTGTGCCTCACTCAGTTTTCGGGCTTGATTGGCTCCAGCGCCTCAGCTGCGTAGCGCTCCAACCAGTTTTTGAAATCGCAATCCGCATGGCCATGCGTGGTCCACACGGGTTTCTTCAAAAAGAAGGCGAAGGCCAGTGACGCCAGTGATGCCAGTGAGGCAAAGTCTGTAAGAAATTTCTAAGGCGATGAAGGCTGCCTGAATTACAGGCTGGCAACTGCTCACTGGAGCTGGTTGATGCAGGGATGCTGTGACCTCAGAGGCTCCGTCACCATGCCTCTCGTCCCAAAGAAATGGCGGCTGCCAATGACGTGAAAACTGGCAAAAAATGAAAAATTGCAGAATTCGCATAGAGATTGCATAGAGATTCGCAGGAAGGGACCCGTAAGTCAGACCTGTGTCAAATGCGTCAAGTGGCATAATGAAAGGCCTTGCGCATAAGCTGGTGCTGCTCTGCCTGCATCGTTTTGCAATGCAAGCTGGTTTATGGCAAGATTTGCATAGGTTTGTGCCTGGCTATGCCTTGCTATGCTTTACTTCTTAATTCCACTTGTGAATCCTGCGATTGCAGATGCAAAGCCGAAGGAATCGAAGCTGTGCTCAGTGACTGCATAGGGCCTTGCTATCTCGCGTCTGTGATTTGAGCTCCTGGTGCAGCCTCACACATCTGCGATCACATCATCTGTAGAAAAGTGTGCTAAACAACATGCAAAGATGTGCAAAGCTACCTTTGGACAGAGCAATGCACACATCTTGGGCCTACCAAGTATAGTGGCGACATCGCTCTGCCCAATCCGTTCCATGGCTCCTGATCAAATCAACATCCAATCATATAAATTGAGGACATGATTTCAAAAAATGAAAACAACATTAACCTTTCAATAACAACAATTCTCTCCCCCCAACGTCCAGCGAACACGTCTCCACCCCCAGACCCCCACTATGAAACGAGCACCCGTGCTACGCATTCGGGAAAAATCCTAGGAATTCTTGAGGTTTCATGTTTCTTTCTGAAAATTCCAGGGATTTTGGGATCATGTCTGAGGAATTTGTGAGATTTCATCCCTTTTATGGCTGAACGACCTCAGGATTCTACGCCTTCATATGGCTGAACAACTACCACCGGATATCACCCGATTTTGATGACCAATTGCTCACTCCAAGATCAGCCTGTAAATCACTAAATTTTCTGGATGACCGTCAATCATCATATTTTCTGTGACCATGCGCCATTTGATTTTACTCATCTAGTTGCCACAAATCACTAGGTTTTATTGGAGAATGACTTCATCTGGAAGCGATAGAAATCACTATATCTGTCTGGATTTTTTGTTCAAGCTGTAGGTGAAATTTCCAGCCTGCCATTTGATAATACCAGAATTGAAAAGTCACATCCCAGGCACCATTCAAGAAGGTCATGTGAGATAATCTCCAGGGATCCACATGAAAATCATCCAAACCTGAAGTAAATCCCCTAGCATTGCCATGTTTGCAACCACAGCGGCATAGAAACCATACCTCATGTGAAAAAAACACTTGAATATCACTGCTCAAAGCATGAAGGCAAACATCAAGGGTGGCGCCATCCAGCCGCTGTGACCGGTGTTTCCTGGTGAGACCATCTGTACGACTTGGGGGTGGTCAGAAGCTTTGAAAGACCCAAGGGATCAATCTCAACTATACTGCTATATAATTTCAAGTGGTATCCCATGGCTTTGGTGAGGTATGATCCAATTCTCGCGTTACCCAGGGTCCTTCACAATGATCACCCCAAAACTGTTGCATCTCCTATTCTGCCCGTGGCTGTGAGCCCGCAACGACAAGGCAAGGCCAAGAGCCCATGGTCTACGAACACATTTCAAGTCTGGATATGTGGCAGTGAACGCCACAAACACCACATGTCCGACAGAAGTGGATTCTAGTCCCGCTAGCCGGACCCACTTACAAGCCACTTCGGAAACAGTCGGTTTTCCAACGACGTACCGAAGGTTTAAGCCATGCTAATCATGCTAATTCACCAGCAATTACCCATCAATTAATTAACCATCATTAACCATCAATTCCCAATCAATTACCTAGCATGACTGACCAATAAGTTATCCATCAATTAAGTATCACTACCCATCAAATCAGCATCAATTAACAAATTAACCATCATTAAGCATCAGTCACCCATGAACTAAATCTCATTAACCATCAAGCAACCATCAAAATAGGCAATGCTAATCCTACGCATCTACCTTTGTTGAACCTTCATCCATCAGTATCAGCCACCGTCATTGACCAGAATTCCCTTTCAATCAACCATCCGCTAAGCATGAATTAAACACCATTAGATTCAGCCATGCTAATCTTACTAACCATAAGAAGTGATCATAATCATCATTAAGCTTTGGATTCGGCCATGATAATCCTACTAATCAAAAAAATATATTATGACCATTGTCAAGCCCTCGTTTCGGCCAGGTTGATCCTACTAACCATCACCAATCAGTATCAACCACTCTCACCCGCAGCGGTCCGCGGTCCGCACGGAATGTCGCTGCCAAGCACAGTGACCTGCACTGGTTCCAACAAGGCTTTCCCAGGGTAGACTGGGTAGACATGGGGGATATGGCATTGGATTCCAACCAAAGTTCATATTTGATATCAACCATTGTCGGTTGGTGGTTTCAACACGTATGAAAAATATTAGTCGACCAAGTAACCCTTGGTCCATAGGGGAAATGAACGATCTTCAAAACCACCAACCAGTTGCGGCAGTTGTGGTCAACCATTGGTTGTCAAGCATGCATTACTTCAGTTCCAATCAATATGATTCAACAAGAGTTGATTGTGCTTGATGATAATGGATGATAATGGTTCATACCCTCATAAATAGTACAGTAATGGCTTGAAGGGATAACAAACCTCCAACAAAGCTATGGAGAATCATGGTCAATCAACGAGACCTTGTGGCGGAGAGTGCTTGGTAATACTTTTCACCGTTGACAACTGGTGGGCTCCCCCGGCGATGCAAGTCCATTCAATAACAAACGTCACGATAAAAATGGGTCACCAAACTCATAACCCTTGGGTCACACCTTGTCGGAGAGGGAAACCCCTAGTCATAGAACTCAGCCGCCCATCAGTTAACCCTACAGGAATACAGCCAACCATGCTGCGGCATATGACAAATAATCCCACCTTCAAAACGCCAGTGTAACGGGAGATCCATAGTACCCCCCACGCATGTTTGAGTTGCGGATGTAACATAGCAATAATGAGAACCCACAACGGCTCACGGGATGGAGCCGTTGTAGGTTTGTAATTAATGCTGAACTGGGATACATCAAAACAACTGTAATGGGAGATCCATATCAAGAAAGCCCCCAGATTTTTAATCAATCACCATATTGCACCATTCATGGCTGGTTTTCTTCTGGACATTTGAAAGTGAGAGGGCAATCAGCTATGGTAACGCTGCAGCTTTTGGACCGGCTTATGGACCTTTCATCAAGCATTAAGTAGCCTGTTGTGGCCGGCTGTTCATAGCAAGCAATGAACGTGCCAGCATTGAATCTGGCAGCACCCGGCTTATAAGTCGTTCTGAAGGCGCTTGCGAGCTAATTACTGAGCTCAGTAGGGGATAAGACTACAAAATTCCGATGGAATTCGGTGATAGCAATCACAAAAGTAATTCCCACTGGTTTGACCTTCAGCTGATGTGGTACTGGTACAAATTCCAGGGCATGGATAATCATCACCCGAGAAGCCGACTGTCAGCTTCATATGCTGCGAGTGCTCAAGTCTATCATAGCCTAACGAACATCTGGTTACACTACCACTCCTGGTAGCTCTCTAGCTCCCCCTTGAAAGGGATATATGGATACCCCTCACTCCTTAGCTCCCTCCCAAACACCAGCTCGTTGTGAAAGCCTAAAACTCCACGTATTCAATCACTGAAGCTTTCTTCGAAGGCTCAACATGGCTGAACCACTTGATTTACGGGAAAAAATGCCAGGAATCCGCCATGAATGATGATTAATCCACCGTTTTCCTGACCATTTTCCGGTCACCAATGCTATGGTGCGGCTATAGCTTCTCCCTACGGCTTACCTCTGGGGTTCCCTCATGCTAGGTTCGAAAAAATACCTGGAAGTAAGCTGCGTCAAGCAACGGAAGACGCCGCCGGTGCTGCTAGGTCGATCACAACGACCGCAGAAGTAGTAGAGATCCTCCTCCAAAGCGTCTGTGCGTTTCTTGAGCACCAAAACCAAGCTCTGCAAGCCTGGGAAACAATTGACGTGGTGAATGGCCACTGGTCAATAGATGCCAATAGTTCAAACAAAATCACACACAAAAGTGAATGAAATATAATGCAATGGTATCTCTTTGTCTCTGCTTATGACTTTTAGTGTTATCAATGTGGACAATAATCAATGATGATGAACAACACTAGCCGTGTGCCACCACCGGACTTGATCAATCTCAGCTGGGAGCAACCACTGTCATCACAGCGGGCAAAACACAACAATAATGCTACAAACCCAATATATGGGTATAATAAAAAATGAGTGTATACCGCCATAGGTGTCCAAACAATTGGGACAAATAGCCGTTTAGTGCTACCCCAGATTCCAAACAGTCACCAATGGTAAACGTGAATCATGGGTCAAGTTAGACGGGCTTTATCAGGGTCAATCATCACCAACATGTCGGTTGGCTCTTTTCACAGAACCGATCACCAACATAGAAGAGCACAACCTATGCGACAATAACGCACCCACATGTTTGAGCGGGTGGAACCACAAGAGCCGGTTGCAAGGCAAAACCTTATACGCCAGGAACCAATGCCATGGCAGCAACTGCAAATGATGGTTCGCAGTAGCTAGCAGTGGCCAACATTTGCTATCAATGCTTGGCAAGGGCACGAACATCTGCAGAAGCAAAGGTTTTTTTTGCACATTATTCCTATTTTGCCAAGTTTGATGATGATTGACCGTAAATCACTGTTCATTAACCCCTCTTTACCATTGACAACCATGCCTGATCGCTCATCATTTTTTTTGTATCTTTCTTTGATATTTCAAAGGCAAACCTTTAGTCATGCCTCTCTTGCTGCCAACATTCGCCAACCGTGCTTGCCAACTATTTCACCGAGCACGGTCCGGCAAATCACAAGCCAAATGACAACCATATGATCATCGGAAATCAATGATACACCATGTCAGTAATGAATCAACAATATCACTTGGACTAGTTCGAAAGCTAATCATTCTGGCTAATCACATATCAGAACAACTCACTGATGACACACCAGTCCTCAGGTTGTCCACCATGGTTCGTGATAGATGATTGACCACCGATCATGTTCCTCCTACCGTGGCAAATCATTGGAACCAACATGGACCAGTATCAAGCTCAACAAGCTCATCAACCACCATTCAGGACAAATAATCAATATACAAAATGTTCTCCACCAGTTTGAGCCAGTACTACCATCATCTACCATCTGGTTCCACCACTCCTGGTAGCTCTTTAGCTCCCCCTTTCAAGGGGTATATGGATACCCGTGTCTCCGAATCGCTCCCTCCTAGCAGCCAGTAGAAACCATTACTAGCGCTGGCCAGGGAGCACCTCAGTGCCCTCTGGTGATTCTCGTCGTGAGGATTCTATTGGTGCGGATGGGTACTTGGATCAAGGGCCATGAAATGGTGGTTGACATGTGGCTATGGGTCAATATTAATCAACCAACTAATGGGGGATTTCCACCAACAATATAAGGGAAAACAATGGTTGATAGTGGGGGAACCAGGGGTACGGGGTTTTGACCCACTGCCATGTGTGGCAACGCCCCCGCTGCCAAAGGATTGGGACTTAGTCGATACCAGTATAGCATTTCAGTTGTTGGATTCACTGATTCACTACCGATGCTTAGAAATCAACAAGAGGTATCTTCTGCCATGGGTTTACTTCCATACCCATGATGCCTATGGATTTTTCACACGCCTGGACCTACACCGGTCACACATGTTGGGAGCTCATTCGCTCAGTCACCAGTCACACCCAAGTTCCAGTGCCTCAAACTGCCAGAGACTCGCAGCCGCAAGGCTGCAAAGCCACGGTTAAGCAGCAACCATGGCTAATTCGCCACGATTAAATGCTAGCCGTCAATTGATTAATCATCAACTAACCAGTATTAATATTAAGATCAATTCGCATTGCTTCCCCACTATCCATGGACTATTGACATGAGCCATCATTCATCGCTTAGTCAAACCATATAGTAGTAAGCTACGATGGATCAATCGCCATGGCATTAGGTATCATCTTCAAACACTGCTATCACAAACCACCATGGTTTACCATTATATAAGTACTATAAACCATGGTCAAACGCGACCCAAAAACCATTTAGCCGCAGCTTTTGACAATTAGTCAACCACCATGGCTAACCACTAAGTACTGTGGCTCAAAAAGCATGAGTGGACAGTTTATCAACCGAATTAACCACCACTGACTGCTTTCACCACCATTACGCTACTATATCCATATTTACCACCATCTACTATATCAATTGAAGTTAAACCACCCTTAACTAATACTATAATTCGACTATTCTTAACCACGGTTTCTTAACCATTAACTTCCATAAGTACTAAACATAAGCTACTAACCACAAACTATTATTTAATCATTAGCTACTACATTTACCACCATTCACTACTATATTTAACCATAAACCGTTCTATCTATGGTTAAAGAACTGCTCTAAACCACAATTAACATCCATTAGCTACTAGTATAAACCACCATTTTAAGCATTGACTACGATAAACCATGCTTAAACATCATTAAGAAACTATTGAACCGCGGTTCTTAAGCATTGACTACCATCAATTAACCACCATGGTTGACCTTTAGCTACTAACCATGGTGGTTGATTAATGGTAGTTAATGGTAGTTGATGGTAGTATCCCTAATTAACCACCATTAATAACTGGTTAAGAACCTCAGTGAAGCAATTAACTACCATGGCCAACCACTATGGCCAGAAAAAATACTGACATTAACCATCCATGATAAACCAAGCTCCTTAATCATCCCTCACATGATTACCCATTCACCATCATCCTGAGCCATCAATGGTTAAAATCCTGAGCCATTAACCATCATCCCACTATGAACCACTATGGCCAGTTCAGCTATGGGAGTGGTTGATTAATGGTAGCTAATGGTACTGACCCTAGTTAACCACCATTAAGCTATTAACCACCATGGCCAACTACTATGACCCCCAACAAAAACTCCCATGAACCACCACTGACCGCTGCGCGCGGCGCTGCCGAGCTGCGCTTCTTGAGCCCCGAGCTGGCCGCGCTGAGGCGTCCCAAAGCCACTGCGCCCAAGAGCTGCAGCAGATCCTTCGGGGCTTCGTCCGGTGCCAGCGCTCGGTGGTGGTGGTTCGTGGTGGCTCAGGGGGGGCTCATGGTTGGCGAAGCTTGGGGTATATAAGTGAGGGGCAAGTGGGTTTATGATGGATGTTGGTGGATGATGATGGATGATGATGGATGATGTTTGTTTTTTGTTTCATGGATAATGATGGTTCACAACAAGGTGTGGTTGGGGTGAGTGACTACATGGTGGTCAAGGTGTTTAATTGATGGTTGGTCCTTGGTTGGTGGTGAACTTACTGGATTGACCCAATTTGATGGTCGTCAATGGTGGTTTATGATGGATGATGCGGGCTCTTTTCATGGATAATGATGGTTCATAACGATTTATGGTTCATTCTGGTTTATGTTTCATACTTAAACTAGATGATTAACTAGATCGTTAATGATGCTTACTGTATCTTCCTGTAATGATTGGTGAACTTGGCTTTGCTCACTAGGGCAACTACCAGGCTAATTGGACGTATACCCGACTTGTCAAACCTCAACAAACTTACAGCTGGGGGTCACCGCTTTGTACTCATAGCGGTTGATGATCATTGCATTCCTTCTTAATTGTCCATGAAGATGCTTCCTGACGGTCGATGGTTAGTGTTGGTTGTTGATGGATGAAAATTGTTCGCAATACTTGCCTAGCAAGAATGGATAATCATCTGGATAATCATCAATCATTGGGATGATAATCATTGACAGCTACTTGGGCCAATCATCATCATCATCATCATCATCATCATCATCATCATCATCATCATCATCACTTCATTTCTTACATCTCAGCCTGCTTTTTAGACGCAACAACACACGGCATCTCCGTGGCAGCTCCTCATGTAGATCAGAAAGCTCCAGGAACGTGGACAAATGCAGCGGCGGTCCGGGCGTCCTGCGGGGGATTCCAACATCTTTCCAGTGGATTTCTTCAAGCAGTTGATGCTGGCGGAACTTGGTTGTGACTGGTTGGGCAAGGGTTGGTTAAGGGGTGTAAAAGTTTGGTTTATGGTTGGCTAATGATGGTTGTGCGTGAACATGATGGTCGCAGCGTACTTGATGGTTCACCCTCATCTCATGATCATGAAGCACTCCATGATCCATCCATCGTTGTTTGATGGTACCAACTCCATTCAACATCATTGACTACCATTTGGTGACTCCTAGTAGCTCCGTGGCTCCCCCTTTACAAGGGCCAGAACAGGATACCCCTCCTGGCCTCGCTCCAAACCACCAGGCAAGGCTTGCTCAGCAGCTCCCTAAATGTCAAGACAATCCTCCAGGGCTCCGTGAAAATCAAGGAACACCATCTGAATCGTCAACAGCGTGATGATGCCTTGATATATGTTGAGATATGTACACACACACACACATATATATATATATATATATTATAAATGTGTATACATTTATATATACATATTGCTGTTTTTGCAAAGCCATAGCCCATAGCATGAATTTATTTTTGGTGACAAATAGCAACATCATCTCTTAGCTTCCCACCCACCACAACGCTGCAGCTGGCATTGGAACCGTGTCCTGGACGCTGCCGGCTTAATGGACTCTTGGGGCAGCCCTGGAAAGCGCTTCGGCCTGTGCGCTCTGTGACCCATGGACGCGTGGCCCAGGTTGGCTCAGAGGTTGGGGAAGTGCTTGGCAAATGGGTGATCAATAGTTGGGTGGGGATTTTTGATGGTTATATGGACGTTACTAGGGGTTAAATGTTTGACTAGATGATGAAGTAATGTGAATTAGATGGTTCCCCAGCAATGACGGTTAAAGATGGTTAAATGGTTGTAGCATGCTGTAGCTAATGGTCAATGGTGGTTAAGAAGCCGGTTGGTAGTGGTTGATGATGGTTTTGATGGCTGCTGGAACGATCACAAATCGATGATGATTCAACTGGTGGATTGTGATATTCTATCTACTCAAGGATGGTTGATTCAATATTGAAAAGGATCAAGAATGGTAATGAACATGGCAATAAAATATCCTATAATTGAAACCCTGTTCATGTAATGATTATGGAATCCGGGATGGTTTGAATGAGATCAATAAGTTCCCATGACTCACTGATAGTGAACATGGAAGAATGGTCTCAGGTGATTGAATCATGGTAACATAATGCGAGATTAATTCTTGTGTAATCATGGTGCAAAGAAACACGCAACAGTAGACATGGTGATGAACACGTAAAGAAACCTACTTTTGAATTCCCTCTGGTTCTGCTAAGGACCTCCAAGACATTGGGCAAATCCTTGGGTAGTACCGCTGTCCCCAAAAAATAGCAGGACTCTATGTCGCAAACTCAGAGCCACCACAACTCATCCCATGCATCCCGTCGCTGTGGGTCTGCTTTCTCTGCATCCCGGGTTTTCACAGCCCTCGAGAAAAACATAGGCAGGTCGTATACTCTGGACCAGTTGCCAGCTTTGTTTAGAGCATGTTCATTTGCCTTACCATCCGCCAGATAAATTCAGGAATATACCCTACAGTAGGGCAGCGAAGAAATATTGTTCCTGAATGCCAAGGTCGTACAGCATGGAATTTTGGTGATTTTAATTGTTTCCAACCTACGTGCGATGTGAAACACGTCCTGGCCACACACACATTAAGCCAAGGGGCACTAGAAATAGAATCGCCCCAAGCAAAATTGTCCCGCTCAACCAGTGCACTTTGTCAATGAAGAAACTCCCGGACTCCGACATGTTGCAGGAGTCAACCTGGCGCAACAGATTGGAAGTATGAACAATGCTGGGTTTCCCCAGACAAAATGGATGGAATGCTATCCGCTTGATGCAAATCTGTCCACTTTCCGTTGGCTGACGGCTTTCAACGAAAACACCGCCGCCACACCACCTGCTTCAGCGGGCCCGCGCATCATGGCTGTCCGGCTGCTTGACCGTAAAGGGCTGCAGCTGAGGATCCAACTGCATAAGTTTCCCTTGATTTGCGATCCCATCCCAACAAGAGGGACCCAAGGCATGGTTGAACCGAACCACAGCCATGTGTAGGTGGCGGCATTCATTCAACACATCTGCACCTGTGAGACACCAAGTCGCATAGTTGGGTGTAGCCGCCAGTCAACCCCCCAAGGTTCGCAAAGTATGAACAAAATATTCTCCCTCTGTTGATGCTTCAGCCTTTGAAAGTGAACTAACCTAGAAGTGGATAATCGTCCATGCATAGTTTGTTTTCCAATTAAAGCAGGTTTAATTCATCATTTATAGCTGATTTATCCATTGAAAACGGGCATGCTTAATTTCCTTACACAAGCTATTGCTTCTCAAAAATGTTTATCGAAACAAGGGTGCCGCTGGGGCTTTCGGATTGATTGCCAATGGCGGCATAGAAACAGAGCAGCATCATCATCCGGGGCATCAGAGCTGATGCAAAGATACTGGTTGGTGTTTTCAACCTCTAATGTTATGAAAAAAAAAGTCAACCAACCATTTGTTAAAATTACATGTGGGAAAAAAAATGTTCCCTCCAGCCTTAACGTTCGCCCCACCACATAAAGCGCCACTGCAATGGAGCATGTTGTACAAGGTCGAGATGGCTTGGACAAGATGCGAAAACACTGGCTATACGCAGTGATTTATGGTTTTGGGTTTTAGTTTTAGGGTTTTAGGCTTTTGGTTTTAGGGTTTTAGGGTTTTAGGGTTTTGGTTTTAGGGTTTTAGGGTTTGAGGTTTAGGGTTTGATAACTCAGAAGTCAAAAAACAATGGCCCTGTGCAGGAATTTGAGCGTTGGGACATGTTCTCAGACCCATGCGGGGCAAACCCTAAGGCTCGGGCGAACATGTTTAAAGCCACCAGGAAGGATAGGTTGTGATAGGATGGTTCAGCACCAGGCAGGAACAAATCAATTGATCCCTGCGAAGTCAAACAGGATGCACCTCTTCATGAAAAAAAATGTATCAACACAACGTGGCACTCGACATCCAAACGCTGGGCATTTCTCCATCCTTCCCGTCCCACCTGGATCCGCCGTGGTGTTCCCAGCGAATCGCAGCTCGGGCCCCCCCCCGTGGCCCGAGCCGCGGGATGCCCTGCCTGTTGCTTGGCCAACATGGAGGAGAGCTGTTCGGCGACCTCCCACGGGAGGCACCGCGCTTGTGGAGTGATCCATGCGGGGTTCGACCTAGCCAGTGACTGGGAAGCACCAGTCATAATGCATGGCTTTTAGTGGTTACATGTGGTTAAGAATAATGATTAACAAATGGATTCTAGGCAATCATAATCTGTGCCAACTATAAATCGATTCATTGATGTCTAGAAGTTGTTGGTAGGGGATGATTTAGAGAGAATCCCCTAGTTTGAAAAAAAACACTGAACCATTAGATGAAAATAAATGATTTGTCTATCAGAGCAGGCAATGGCCTACGTCCATTCAAACACATCCCGTCTAAATACTCACTTGTAAAATGAATTAGTTGGACTTTATGGAACAAATGGATGAATGCATTGCGGATTGTTTTGATTGGTTGATCCAAACATGAATGGATATGTGAGCATTTTTCCCCACCTGTCAGGTGAGGGTTGTTAGATTTTATCAGAGCTGACTTCTCCTCTCCTTGTCCTTCTTCTCCTCCTTCCTCGCCGGACCTCAACCACGACCAAGCGCCGCTAGTGGTGGCTGCCGGACCTCAACCACGATCATGTATGCCTACTGGTGGCTGCCGGACCTCAACCAAGACCATCTGCGGCCAGTGGTGGCTGTTGGACCTCAAC
>VSDK01018836.1:273424-317919 GCA_009767595.1 Symbiodinium kawagutii
ACTGGAGGGGTTTACGGCGGGGCTCTACAGAAAGGTCGGGGCCTTTTTTTGTTTTCTTTTCCATCTCAGGCGGACCGTGTCTGGGCAACATTGTTTTCCGGATGGCCGGGCAATCAGCCTGATTGAAGGGTCTTCACTGCAAGCACTGCACGTTTCTGCCGACTGACATGTTGATATGCTGTTTGACAGACTGACATGCACAATGACCTGCCAGGCGAAGCCAATGCTTTGGCTCAGGTGGTTCACTGCCATGTTTGGGCATGTTTAAGCAAACCTAATGCTTTGGCTCAGGTGGTTCACCGCCATGTTTGGGCATGTTTAAGCAATCCTGTTGAGAGCTCTTGAGTGTACTTCAGATTGCCGCGTGACATGTTGATATGCTGTGTGCCAGGTGAAGCAAATGATCGGCGCCTTAATTGCGCAAAAGTCGCGTGACAAAAGCTGCAGACAAAAGTGTTGCAGATCAACAGGTGGATTTGAAATGTCATGGTGGGGATCACTCGAAGTGAAGTAATTTTGCTGACATAGAGCAATGGGCACACAAAAATAGCTAGATATCCGAGAAAACAACTAAAACAACTTCAAACACGGTTGACGTGGTTCACACCCACCTCTCAAGATGTTACATGCCCTCACCTTTCAGAGGAATCGGTTCCCTTCCTAATGTTTGCGAGGCACACACACACACTGATCCGGCGCCCCAGCAATGGAATCTGGCGAGTAACGAGTAACCCCAGTATGTGATGTCTGGCAATTTTGCTAATTCCAACTTTCATCACTAGGTATCCATGTTGGCACCTTTGTCCGGCTGCTAGGATAATGAAAAACAATCAGCGGCCCAGCTTTGGCTAGTTGGGAGCGGTAATGACTGGACGGGCAGCTGCCAAAGATGGCGTGGTGGCAGGTTACTATCATCATCATCATCATCATCATCATCATCATCATCATCATCATCATCATCATCATCATCATCATCATGATCATCATCATCATCATCATCACATATCATCACCATCATCATCATCACCATCATCATCATCATCATCACCATCATCATCATCGTCAACAACAGCAGCAGCAGCATCAAGATCGTCATCATCGTCATCATCATCATCATCATCAGCAGCAGCAGCGTCATCATCATCATCACCATCATCATCATCATCATCACCATCAGCAGCATCATCGTCATCATCATCATCATCATCATCATCATCATCATCATCATCATCATCATCATCATCGTCACCCCTCTGTTTGATACATCCAGCTTGTTGGCTTTTTTTAATACCATCGTCCTCACCTAAAACATCCTATAACTATGATTGCTGGCTATCTCTCTCTCTCTCTCCATCGCTTTCAGTTCACCCTGTCCCAGTCGGGCTGGGAATGTCTTTACATATCTTTATGCAACACTTTTCGTCGCTGTTTGCATTACTATATCTCCTGCATATACTAATACCAAAAAAGTGCTGGTCATCTCTGGCTGTGTCCAGGAGTCATTGTCGCTTCAGATCGCATCATGATTTCCATGGCTTTCCAAGTAAAACAAATGTCGGGCGGTCAATGGTGGTCATGCGCAATAGCTATGGGTCATGAGTCATCAGTGATTGCCACTCGGCTGGCTTTCCTGTAGCTACCAAGGCTGGTGTCACTCACTACCATGGCTTTCTATACTACCATGGCCTAGCAAATCCTATGTTTCATGATGGGTCATGAGTCATGTACTGCCAGTGGATCTCCTAAGCTACCATGGCTGGGCTCCTGGCAGCTCTCCCCCGTGCCGGGGCTCGCCGGCTCCACCCGCAGCCCCTCGCGCCCTGCGGCGCCTGGTGCCGCGCTTCTTCGATCCGCAAACCGCTGGACTCCGCGGCCACCCGGGCCTGGCGTGCGCGCCGCTTACGATGGGATCCAGGTGACGGCCATGGTTGGGTGCTCAAGCGATCTGAGGTTCACCAACCATCAGCTGTAACATGATTGAGATACATGTTTAAATAACTGGTTATAGCTGATGGTTGGTGTTTAAAACATGGTTATAGCAATGGCATAACAAGATATCAGTCATATAACTTGGTTTAGATGACGGTTAACATGATTGATACCATTGCGGCTGTTTGTGCCAGGAATTGTGAACCAACGAGAGTGGATGATTCGGGCTTCTTGGTTGATGACTTGGTTTGTTGCTTGATAGATTGGCAATACAAAACCCCTATAACTGGTAGCTGACCCCTGGTTCAGAGCCATCCCCGAGCGCACCAGCCGGGCAGTTTCGGAGTGATCAGCAGAGACCTGAGAAAATCCAGGGTCGCCGGAGTGGCTTAGTGACCACGGGCAATGATGGGAGTGAAGCTGCTTAGTTATGATTAGCGAGGCTTTGAACACATGTCATCTATCCCTGAGTCTCCATGTAAGCAAATCTTGACTACATTTCAATGTAGGCTTGAGGAGCCTACATTTAAATGTACGCTTGAGGAGCTAACATTTGGTTCTATCGAATTTTATCGGAAGTTATCGGAACCAAAATATAGTAATTAAGAACTAACATGTGTGCAGGTGTCCTCTTGGTGGTGTGTTCACTTAATGTGGGTCAGTTTCAAGATATCATCAAGGATTGCATGTGATCTTTATTCACTTTTGTGATGAATAAACCCTCTAATTTTGATATCCCATACCGCCTGCTTGTTAAAAACCAGTTGCAGCCGAATTATGTGAACCACTTAGCTTGGCTTGAATGTCTACCCATGCACCAACATCAACAAAAAAGGAACTACATATTGTGACTCAGCCATGTCAATCTCAAAGTTGCTTTTGGCTGGAAAAATTACAGTGAATTTGATATTCTATAATTTGCAGTGTGTTGCACTCAATGGGTGATTTGTTCATAAAACGTTATCTATTGCCACACCTGTGGGATTGCCAGGCTGCAGGCTGGACCGTGACGAGACCGTGACGGACCGTGACCGTTAAAATCAAATGTAGGCAATTTTAAAGGGAAAATGACTTACATTGGGTAGCGGACCGTGACGGGACCGTGACGGGGTGGTAAGAGGATGGTGGGCTGGATCTTATGGGCATGTAAGATCCAAAAGAACCTGCCGATTTTGATCATTTTGTAACATCTCATTGGAGGCATTTTAAGTTTCAAGAAAAGTCTTTTGACAAAACACATTTCTGGTTTAGATGTGGCTAGCTCTGGCAGCGGTGGGATGGTTGCGGGTGATGAGGCATCGTAATCTGAAAGCATATGACTCTTGTTGTCCATACCATTGGGTCAAAATCACCGCGTGTAGTTTCAATCATTTTTGATGATTTGGTAAAGTGAGAAACAAAACATTTTTTAAAAATGTACCAAGGGATGACGCCGGTTTTTATCGAAAAATATCGAACATCTATCGAAATGGAATGTAGCCAATTTCTGCCTACATTTGAGTTATCCGCACAAATGATGGCAAAAATTCCCTACATTGGCAAATGTATACAATATTTGCCTACGCTGGAGCCTGTGGGTATGTTGGTGTATAAATCAGATTGGTATCATGGTCATGATCAGCGGTGGCTGATTGATGCAAGTGGAAAAGAATCGGGGAACACAACCAACAAAAGGCTAGCGGCTGAATATTGATATGATCAGTTAAAATTTAAAACTGAATACTTATGTGTATGAACATGGAAGTGTAGGTTTATCTTGTGTGGTCATGAAAGGCATGAAAGGCAGGAACCATTGCTTGTCATGAGGTTCGACTTAAAAGAAATATCCCTCCTGCTATTAATGGCAGCGGAGCTTGAAACAGTAGATGATCGCAAGTCATGGTGAATGCCCTCAGGTAATCCAACTAGAAAACCAACTTCTTCAAAGCAGGTGCATTTTGGATGGAGCGGTGTGTGCTCACCTCTTATCACTAGACCATTGAAAGCAGGAGAAACCACCTGGATATCTAAGGTGTCATCAAAAGCCACATTGGACAGCGAACACAAGCTCGTAACATGACATATGGATCACCCATTGGACTCAACTCATCCCATCAAATACATACCATCAGTCAGTCATACCAATGGCCGGACGCGATTTGAATTGACAGAATGTATGCCAGAGAGGCTATGCAGCAAACGATGGGCCTACCGCAGAAAGAACTGATGCTAGTGACACCTGCACATGCACATGCGCATATTTTGCACATGGAAATGACACATTTCACCCAGGACCTATGGTGACCTCCATGGACCTATCAGCCCATTGGCAACCCTGGATGTCGGCTGCGATCGTCGCGCTGGCACCTCGATGCCATGCTGCAGGATGGCCTTGGCTGCAGCCATACCATCCTCAGCGCCGATCGACCCGATGCCATGGATCTTGAGGATTCTTATCATTAAAACCTCCATTTTTTCGAACCAACCATGATTCACCATGGTAAGCCAATCAATATGAGCCATTGCCATCCATTGACATCCAATAACCATGATTAACAATAAGTATATCTCTCTCTCTCTCTCTCCAGTTTTTTGGCAGCTTCCTGAACTCTCAATCCCTCGTCGCATTGGGATCATCCGATCACCCGCCGCTACCAGGGCTACCTGGCACCCAGGGCCTTCTTGGATCATGTCAATGTAAAAATCTACCCTCCTGGTTGTCAGCTTGCTTCTGAAAAGGATACCTGGCTGGCACCGCACCAGCACGAACTAGGTGAATGATGACAATGGTGACGACAATATTGAAGATGATGGTGACGGTTTGATGGTGACTATTAAAAAGAAAACAATTATGTCTTGACCAAGCAGCATGGAGGGGAGGGACACCCAACACCCTTGTCGTACAACGATCCTCACAGGCAAGCGGCGCTGTGGTGCGTTTCAGGACTGGCAGATCTCAAAGATGCCTTAAGACCACGCTCGGAGCTTCCATGTCAAACATGCTGAGAAGCACCTGTCTGGGTCAATAGATGGGTAACCATGTCAATGCCAAGAACTGCACCTGATTCATGTGAACTATATATAGCTTGATAATGGCGAATAAGGGTCCTAACGAATACAGCCTTTGCCTTCATAAAGCTCAAAACGGATCAAAACGGTTCCAAAACAAAATAGTACGAAGTTGAAGAGTGCTGCTGCTGGCATAGCTCCATTGGTGGCAGTGGTCCAAAACAAAACACATACAGTTTGAAAAGCTGCTTCCTATATGCCGACCCAAGTTCTGCTTCCACAAGGACACATGTACCAGCAGTTCTTCCTGGCAGCAAATGAATATCAACAAGTGTAAACTACATAATAGGTCACTATGCTTGAATAGCACACACCGACGTTGGGCGTGTTGAGTGACACACGCAGAAAAAATGAACTATACATAAGTATATACACATTTGCTGTAATATGTGCTTCACTAGCTACGTATATATATATATAATAATAATAATAATAATAATAATGATAATAATAATAACAATAAACCACCAAAAACTGTGATGAATGCATATAAGTGTACATCACAACATTTTGTCTACAGATTTCTGATTTTTGCGGTGCCGAATTGGTAGCTGCTTGGGCCCCAAGCAGTGGATCATCGAACTCTTCGATGTTGGGATCGCGACTAATCATCACAGCTACATTGAGGCACTGCCGTGCATAGGATACAGCAGGAGGTGCATAACCAGGTTTGATTTGTCAACTTTCTGCTGATGTATTTTTGGGTTTATGCACCACAACAAGTATTTCTCATCCATAACCAGGTTTCATACTTCTCATGATGTTTTTGTTTGGGTTTGGATGACTTTCCCTATACTCACCCTGGATTTGATGTATTGACCGGTCATAGCAATCAGTTGTTCGGGAAAACCCCCAAGAATCCACAGCTTTGAGTAAAATCCAGCCCCAAAAAAAACACCCGCAACACAAATGCCCAAGTGTCTGTGGATATACCGATCTTAATGGTAGATTCAACAATCTGAGATTCAGCTGTTGATGAACTACCCATCTTTGCTGGTAGACTGCCACCTTTTCGTGGTTTATTGACAACATGTTAGTGAAACATAGCCTATAGCTATAAATACAATGTAGATCTATGTGTCACTAATGCGTTTTCAATAAGCCGCAAAGCCTTCTATGGTCAATAGTCAATAACAATGGTAGATCTGTTTTGGCCACATATCCCTCAGTTATTATATATAGATCTATGTAGCCATAACTGAACAACTGAACCAAATAGCAATATTCATACAATGACCACAAGCATAACCATGTAGGTACATGTCTTGACTTTTGGCAAAACCTCAACACACAATTTTCCTCAAGAGCTCGGTTCTCCACACCAGTCTAGGACCATGCCGAGATGCTGAGGCTTGTTCTGCGCGAAGTGTGACTTGAAATGGCAACTTGCCCTCCATGACAGCATTTCTGGCAGCCTACAGCAGCTCTAGTCTCGCCCAAAAAGGGAAAACTTCAGACTGCTTTCATGCATGTACATGCGACGACGTGCTTCTAGATGTGCAGCTACTAAAAACAAATTACTATTTGCAGTCTGCTTACACATATGAAATATATACCATTGTGTAATAAGTTTGTAATTTGGTTATGGGTTCATATACATTGGAAAACCGCAATTCCGAATTCTGTATATCAATCTTGCAAAACGTACACGCACAACTTGTTGTAAGTTGTAACCCTATATGCTAGCTAGATGTGCATCAATCGCTACCAAAGCATCCGGGCACATATGCTCGTGGTTGCATAGTGTTACATCGTGCCAGGTCCAATTTGGGATATTCTTGCAAATCTCGAAATTTGCTGATCATGTACCATTCTTAGATGGCCATCAGCCCATATCAACCCAGTCAGGGTTGGAGTTATCACTCGACTAAATGGTCTGCTTTTACCGGTGATTTGCCGGGACCCTGGCGAGCTGGGCCTAGGCTTTTTTTTTCGTGTCGGCATTGGTTGGTCGCTACTTCCAACGCTATCATGCCGTATGAGTTTGACATCGAAGCCATTGCGGACCATCATGGACCATTGCAGCTGCTAAAGATCTATAATTTGTTCCCCCTTCCGCGCCGTCCAAGATTCCCGTGGAATGTCTTAGGCACAACATTTTTGTTTGATGCAATCTTAGGTAGGGCATTTTTCCGGGACCTAAGTTCCACAATCCCGCCTTAGGAACAGCATTTGTCCTACATCCAAATCTTAGGCGCAGCATTTTTTCAGGTACTCAAGTTCCCGAAACCATTCTTCGGCATGGCATTTTTGTTTAGCCTGAATCTTAGGTACACCACAGCATTTGTCCGGCGCTTAAGTTCTACAAACCTGTCTTTGGAACAGCATGTTTTTGCCATACACAATTCCAAGGTGCAACATTGCAACATTATCCGGGTACCTGACTTCCCTAAATCAATCTTCGGCACAGCCTCGTTGCTTAGCCTGAATCTTAGGCCCAGCACTTTCCGGGCAAACCGCGCTTAGGTACAACAGTTTTGCTACGCTTGAATCTTAAGGACGGTATGGCATTTTCCGGATGCTAAGTTCCACAAGCACAGCATTTTGCTTAGCATGAATCTTGGTCGCGGCATATCCACGGCCTCAGTTCCCAGCACCATGCTGGGGTGCGCCAATTTTGTTTAGCCTGACTGAGCCTTGTGTGCTCGACTCTTAGATGCTGATTTTTGCTGGCCACTAACTTTCACAAGCCCGCCTTAGGATCTGGAATGCCTAAATAAACTATTTTTACAATAATTTGCTACACCTGAGGTTCCCCAAGCCACTCTTAGGCATAACGCTTTTTCTTTGGCCAGAATCTTAAGTCTGACATTTTTTGGGTACCTGAGTTGTCCAAACCAGTCTTAGGCACAGCATTTGTGCTGCAACCAAATCTTAGGAACAGCATTTTTCGGGTACTCAAGTTCCCGAAACCGTTCTTAGGCATGGCATTTATGTTGAGCCTGAATCTTAGGTACAGTATTATTTCCAGGACCTAAGTTCCCTGTTTCAAGTCTAATTTTTCATCCAGCAAAGAAAAGTTATCATAAAGCCAACAGGGTGTCTATTACGCAAAAAATCATGAATGATTCACTGAGTCAAGTTGGTGAAGATTAAGTTGTTGCAACATAGGACTGTCAATGTCGAACAGCATGGCATTGGAAGACGGGCTCAGTATCTGTTCAAGGGCTGGTGAGCCAAATGCAAATTGCTTCACTGGTAGCATCAACGCCTTGCTGATATTGAAGTTGCAAGGGCAGTTTGGCACAGAAGTTGAGGTCAAAAGAAGTTGCGTGGAACGAATTGCTTGCGTCAGTTTCAGAACATCCTTGTGTGAATTCGACTATCAACGCTGTCACATGCATAGGTCTATGGCATCTGGCCATTGCCAAATGGGATCAGCATTCTGCACAGCCGGCCAGCACAAAGGGGAAAAAAATATTGTTGCTGTTGATGATTGATAATCGTTCAGCATCAGCAACTACCATGCATTGACCATAAACTGTTGACAGCCGTAAACCATCATCCTTTGCCATCAACAACAGTTTGTGATTAAGAATTATTGGCTCTTGCTAGCAATCATTGCAATAATGTCACGAAACATTTTTGAACATGGCTAACGCTATGAACCTTTTCTAGTCACTGTAGTTCAGTACAAATCACAATCAAGATCACTAATCCTCAGTCACTGATTCCAACTTATTGACATTCATCATGGCAAACCATTGCTGACCATCTTCCATCATCAAATTAAAAAATTGTTCAAATTATGCCGTCTGCTTGGCCCCCGTTACCGATTATCAAATATCATTACAAAACCCAAATGCATCCCAAACATTGACCACTATGAACTGAACCATAGGACCATAAACCAGGACAAAACATTTTTCAATCATCAACCAGTGACCATGACGATCAACTAAGTGGTTTACCCCCAAAAAATACTAGGGAACTACCAGAAATCGCGGTAAATAAGCCCCTCTCCTGGATATTTTCCTGTATCCAAATCCGATCAAATCCTATGAAACCATCAATTTCTACCCCTGATTTCCTCCCTGGTGCTTGGGAGCGATGAGCTACGCCAGGGGTTTCCCGGCCACTGGCCCTTTAGAGGGGGAGCGAGGCCAGGAGCTGCCCACAGCCACGTCACCCTCCCGTTCCACCATCCAACATGCGCCTCAGATGCCACCAGATCCGCAGCCTCAGTGATCCACTGGCCTTGCAAAGCTGTCTTGGCCTTGGCTCGGCAGCGCTCCGCGGTAATGGCACGCGCTATCGCCGGTTGCTGAAGATATCTTGCTACCCTTGGGTGACCCGGTTGCGTGGAAAATCCTCCATGTACGGAGTGTTTTCCTACTAAAACAGGTGGTCTTTAGCTTCCAAGGTTAATTTTGTGTACCTATCTCTGGTTGCTTTCACGTACTGCGAGTGTAAGTCTAACAAGTATACTGTAACTGCAGGACATTGTAGACGACAGGAATAGATGTACACAAACATGCCGGCATATGCATGATATATACATACGGTTAAACCAACAAAAATGAGTGCCTCTGTGTCTCTTGTTGATTTATTATTGTGGGTTGAGTACATGTCAAGATAGTAAATCATTTTATGTGCCGATGTTAATTGGTTATTAAAAATAAAGTTCGTTGAATCGGGGACCCCTAGTCAATTCGTGATTGTTGTGCCTCTGAGAAGGAACTGACCAGCAAGGGGCCTGTCACACTTCACTGACTGCCGACCAAAAAACAGCCAAACTACTTACACATGCATTTAACTATAATATTTACACATAAAGCAACATGTGCACACATATGATATAAATCAGTTGATGCGTTTGCATACATCAGTAGGTCTATGCACGCAAACACACACGCATGTACAGGGAATAAAAAAAAACAATCACCGGTTGGTGCTTCCAACCCCTATGACAAATAGGCTTGTCAACCAATCAATCATTGGTACAGTAGATACATTTGGGAAGAAATGTTTGAAACCATCAGCCAAATTCTCATCTTTAACCATTCGAGACTTTATTGCTGCTTATCATCCCCTCAAGTTAACCATCAATCCAATCGCCAACCACATGTACAGAGCAAACAATCATATAGGACAACTAGTTGGTGGTTTCAACCCCCGTGAACAATATTAGCGAACCAGCCAATTGTTAGTAATTACTACGGAAAATACAAACATGTTTAAAACCACCAACCAGTATAGGACAATGTCTGTGTATACCCTCCTCGCATCCAAGCGGCATCTTTGCCAATGGCGCCCTGGGCCGCTGCCCGCGCGCATCTTGCCATCCTTTGCCGCAACCAAGCAGTCCCAGTCCAGTCATGGAAAGTCATAGGCAGTGCAGGATGAAACCGAGGCAAATGCGTAGAAATCTCACGATTATACGAATCAATAATGAAGACAGAAAAGTAATTAATGCAGTCATACAAACAAATCAATACATGAAAGTCCCCAAGAGTCAAGATTGAACCTCTCACACGTGTAGAAACAAGTGTTTGAGCGGAGTGCGGTGTGTTTTCGAAGCTCCGAGTTCTCATCTTTTGCTTCCTGTCTTGTTTCTTCAATATCAAGATGGATAATGGGAGATCCTAATCAAAAATTTCCAAAAACAAATACATTTGCTTGATGATTTTGATGGTAAATCACGTGGGAAATCACCCGCCATAGTGAAAAGAGCGGTGGTTCGTTGACAGCTGGACCTACCATCAACCATCATGAACTCCAGCCCGTTATCACCCAGCTTCTGCTCTGGTCCATCGCGTGCACCAGCCCTTGCTTTGATGGCTGCTTTCAGTGCTGCCGGCAGAGCTAGCGACAAAGACGCATGACCCGTGTCCAAGTCCTAGGCTGAAGCTGAGGTCGTGCATGGGTGGGACCACCAAGGCCTGGCAAGGGCTTACCAAGGTACCCCCAATGGCACCCCCCACCAACAGAAACCGAGAAGGAACTTTGCCCAGGCAAAGCTGATGCGTCTTCTTTTCTTGTGGCAAGGCTGAAGATGTGAATCTGCACCATTCGCAGCTTTAATACAGCAGTAACATTGGTTTATCACTATCACCATGAATTTAGCAAACATAACAGTCCAAAAGAAACTGCCAAATGCTAATGCTCTCACACATCACCTCAAACTTATGCACACATTCATGACGACCGAAACCTCGAATCTCCAAGGCTCATCTTGTGCACTGTGAAGCTTCTCCGGGCTGATTCCAGACAGCACCACCTGGCACCAATGAGGAATCCCCGATCCAAACCCAACTGTGGACAGCTGGCATACAGCTGGCTCATAGGTCACTACAAGGTGCCCCCCCCGCAGTGGCTAAGTTTCCTCCTTGAACAGGTACTGTGTAGTCATCACTAGCTGAGACATGTATAAACCAATTTATAGCTGGGCCCAAAAGGTGACCTTGCTACACTCCGTGCGCCAACTGGTGCACCGGCACAGCCTGGCCTGGCGCGCTTGTTCGCCAGCTTGTCTGCAACCATCGGGCCATTTTGAGGCTATCTCCGCTTTCCCCTTCACAATCACTTTCAGCGAGATGCGTTTGGAAGCTGCCTGTGGCAGAGCGAACAATTGTTTTGGTACAAGGGTAGTGCCAGTGTCTAAGGGCCTGCTTGGTGAGAAAAATGCGATTCTAGAATGATGAAGAAACCAAAAAAACCTGAAACAAAATGAAGAATGGAGATAGGAACAACTGGAATTACAGCAATGAAATATACTGTAACGAATGATCGTGGTCATTCGGCAACTGATTGGTGAGACATCTAAAAAGTCATGGATGCTCAAATCACCATGAAGGAGGGTGAACCATCTGCCGCACATCATGCCAGCAGTGTCAACAATCCTAATGCCTTTTGCTTATGACAACAAAAAAGCTTTGCGATTCCCTCGCGCGTGAAGCATCAAAACCTATCAAAATCATGACCGACAAACTCCAAGGACTCCAAGTGATCATTTCACTTTCCCGATGAATGGATCTGCGGGTGTTCATAGGTTCCTCCAACTTCAGTGGGACTTCCCCAGACCTGGACGAGCTAACCTACAGACTGCTATGAAGCATACGGGAATCAGCGCCTGTGATGAATGATTGCTGATGGGAAGCTATTGCTAGTGGTAGCATGTGGATCTCCCGCTGAACAGTGCAACTAGTTTACAAGAAACACTGAATGATGATCACCGAAGGTTAATGATGGTTGCGCACTGGTCAAAGACGCACCCCCAGTCAGAAGGTTAATGATGGTTAAAGTCTAGCAATGGTAATTACAAACGGTTGTTCAAAGTGATAAATCATGGCAAAAAGCGTGGATATGTATCATTCAAACATATTAATTTCACCATGATTCATAAATCATACGAAAACAAGTGAGCCATTGCTGACTGTATCGCATTTCCATATTTCCTATGGTCAACAGTTATGAGTCTTCAAGCATCTTTGCTCTTTATCCCATTACCCTCTGGTAATCCAACATGGCACCAACAAAGCCACCATTAATGGATAATTTCCTGGGGTTTTCCTATCAAAAATGGTGAATTGTCTGAATTGTCTCCATTGCCATGCTAGATTACCAAAGGGCAATCAGTCCCAGCACTACATCATGGTGGCAAATCCAGCCCATTCCAGGACCTCCAGTAGGAGTTTCACCAGCGATTTTGTCACATGCTACGCTTGGGCGACGAACAGCAGGATCTCCCAGCAAAACCAACCACTGACATCCATTTCATGACTTCACGACCATTAACACACTGGAATTCCAAAGATTCTTCACGATACTAACAGATTTTTTGACCGCGCCCACGATACCAACATACATCAACTATACACAATTTCCACATATTCACAACTACATCCCTCCTGTTCGGCTTCCATCACCATCCTCCCAACCCACCATCCACTGCTACTCTCCCAGCTCCCAGCAGCTCCCAGCTCGCCGCCTGTGGCAGTCCCAGCTGTTCCAAGGTGTTTCGCGTGAGTTGCAGCGCCTGATCCGTGCCGAGCTGCGCCCAGTTGCGTGCGGCGCGACGCTCCAGGCGCTCCACCATGGCCCAGGTGGCGCCTGGCTCGGCAACCCACCGGGGGAGCCCTGCCAGGGGCAAGCCCAGGCCGGTGGTCAGGGGTGGTTTGGTGGGGGTTTGAAGCTTAACTGATGGTGATTTCATGTTTTTTTTCAGGCTAGAGTGATGTTTGATGGTCAAGCAATGGTTTGTTTAGAAGGTGAATTTGGATGGTTGGTGAATAGTCAAGTGATTATTTTTGGGTGAACTGGTGGTGAATGGATGCTTTGATATGTAGTGAATGGTTCATTGATGGTTGGCTAATAGGTGACGTGAAGTTGTGGATGGTGAAAAGTAGTTAAGGTCTGGTTATTCATGGTGAATGGATGATCGATGGATGGTTCATGAGAACCCAGGTTCAGAAGCTGCTTGGACTGCTAATGGATGTTTAGAAAGGGTTTGTAGAGTTGGCGAATAGAAAGTGAAGGCCAATAGCATTCAGTAGCAGTGCTTCACAATCATGGTCTTGGTGAAGCCATTTTGTGCTGGTTGATAAAATGGTTGATATGGCTTCAAGAGCTGGTTAGTAAGCTGGTCGATCCGAACTTATAATGGGCACATCTCATGGTTGGTTGTTGGGCAACCCCAGCCGAAGCCAGTTAGATTGGCCAAACATTCCAGGCTGGTGGAAAGTGACTGTAGGTAACAACCAAGCCGTTGCTCCATTGACAACCAGCATGGACACATACAAGCATAATCGGTCACGAATAGCCGTACCAAGACTGACAAACGCATAACGCACAAACTACACTACGTATAATTATGCATCTAGGTCTAGGTATGTCTAGGTTCATATGGGTTCTCATGTGGCATGGACGGGCTATGAACAGGAATGATAACTAAAAGGATTTATGTGATCCTGCATGGTATGGCAGGGGCCAACCACTAGGCTGGTGCAAGCACTTCTGTAAGAACATAACTTCGCTAGTGGCACCATACGATCTTTGTGTCAGTAATGTAGCCACACTGAACTTTTCAGCAAGCATCTATATGTCTATCTTAAGTGATTGAGCAAATCTGGAAACGATTGCGAATTGGTTCTACGGGTTGCTGAGCATGAATTCTATACTGGGCGATGCTAGGCTCCGAAAGATTGTGAATAGTTACCCAACAAATCTGTAAAGTTGAATGACCAAATTTAGTATCTGAGATGCTGCTCAGTTCAGATGCTTGTTTTTGTCGAGCAAAAACCTTGCACTGCAAGTCCCCCACTAATCGCAAGATTTACTGTCCGAATTCTTGTGGCACCCAGCTTGAACACAGCAAGAGGCTTGCCCGAGGGGTTGACCAAAACATGACTAAGAAGCACTGATTTGAAGCTGTTTCACCATGCTTCACCTGGTTTTCATCATGTTTCACCTAGTGAAGCAAGTCAACACTTCCCTTGTATCGCCTGGGACCGGCTTCCGCTCTGGGTCCCACTGGGCCGCTTCCCGCAGCAATGGAGCCATATGAGTCCTTGTGAAGCAACGAAGCTGGGAAACCAAGTAGTGGTGACGAGTGCTTATTGGATCTCATTGGGAGTTTGTTTGTGGTTTAGTAGTATCATATGATGATGCCTTATTAGTCGTATCAGTGGTTACGAGTACTACTAAATATGATAATAAGGGTAGTAGTGGTTACTGGGAATACTAATAATGTTGGTGACAATGATTGGGAAAAATGGCTGCTCAGAATTGCTAATACTGGCGGTTGCTAGTGGTTAAGTGTGGATAAGGACGACAAAAAATGATTCACCATGGCCAACAATGATGATTGATGATAGCTGATGCCGTAAATGTTTGCAATGACTCAAATGAAAATTAATGTGTGCTGATATAGGCCAATAAGTTTCGACAGTGGCTAATACGGGTTTGTGAAGCTAAACATGTTTGTTGAAATTTCACAACCCCGATGGCGCATGATAAGAAATTATCAGCAAATAGAATGGTTGGGGGTGGTGAATAGTGAGGGATGATGACCAACAACTAAAAACACCATGAAATTACAGTATCCAGAAGCAGGAGCACCCATGAATCATCCTAATCGATCATCTTTACTAAGGAACAAATGTCACACTCCGCTGTACCACCATTTGAAGAGACAAGCAAACAGACAGTGCGTGAATCTGGGTGAACATATGATTGGCAAGGTCATGATATGTTATTGTATGTTATTATGAAACCTAGTTACCCGAAAATCACCATAGATTCACGCCGAAGAGTATTCCGACGAAAAATGGTGCATTCGTGCCAAGGAAAGTAACTTACAAGGACGCCCGAAGGTTGACAAGGACTTGAGAACTGTCCAAACTATTTCATAGTTGCCGGTGCAAACAAGCTCGGTGTGAGGTGACAGCCAACTGCCATTGGCTAATTGTGACTAATATTGATTGCTGGCTAGAGGAATTAATGATGAATAATGGATATTCATATATATATATATATATTCATGGTAGGTTCTGGTGACAAATGGCCGCACATGGCTTGCATTGGTTAACAAGCTACCATCAGGCTTAATTATATCGATTCATGACGGCGAATGAGGGTGAATGGATGGTGAACGATGGTTCAAGAATAGTGACCATTTGTGATAGCTAGTTGTGGAATACTACTGATCTAACAACGGATGATTATCGTCATGTATAATGATTAATGAGATGTTTAAACATTTGCCAGCCATAAACATATCCAACCATTTCTGGTCAACCAAACTCTCTCGTTTCATCATTGCCAGCCAGCGTCAATTGGAGATCTGGTGCGTGCTCAGCCACGGCCTTTATGGCAGCCTCTGTTGCCAAGTGTTTCTTCACTGGGCCAACCACATCTTGTGGCAAAGCTCGCAAGACTTCCTCCGCCTCCTTCGCAACGCTTCTTGGGAGAAATTGGAAAGGGAGATAGTCAAAGTACTGCTTGCATCAACCTGATTTCAAGTGGGGGCAATATCTTAACACTATCTTTGCATGATATTTTTTGAAGTAAATCATTATAGGCACAGAATTGTCCGTCCATTAGTGGTTCGGTTCAGGCGTGCTCTGTACAAAAGGCACCACCTCTTTATCCTCTTTGGGATAGAGGCAAATCATGTAGCCCAAGGAGCAAAGCTTTGCTCCATACTTGAAGTTGTCATTTCATAATATTTCATATTTCTTCATGAAAGGCCTGGATGGGCTGCATCCACAGGGTGACAACCCACCCTTAGGTGAACAAGTTGCACGCTAATCAGTCACTACCATGAAGCCAGTTCTAAAAGTGATAAGAGGACGGTCTATCTACCAAAATGCTGACCATTGTGAAGCACAAGAGTTATTCATGTCTACCGAAATCTTGGTGATTGACCATTTTGAAGCTCAAGAAAACTGCCTAGACCTCCCCTTGGTGCCTCTCCTTGTGGATCAACGCAGGGTGCCTTCCTTTCATGGCAGCTGCTTTGGCCAGCTCCTTGGCTGCCGCTTGAGCTGCAACCAGCAGCTCGCTATCACTGGGGTCCAGCGCCAGCACGGACATCTTCAGAATCTCAGGGAGGTTGGTGGACTCACCTGGCGCTGCCATGGGAGGGACCCTTCCTGGGGCATGGGAGATGGCTGCTGGTTAGTATTGGCCAAACAAACCTTGCATTCATATGCCTCGATGTCGAGAGCTGTGGCAAGGGTCTTGGTCAGCTTTCGGGTGAACATGAACGTTCCACATGTGCCAAAAAGAACATCCTTCCTGGTACCTCAAACCATCTAAACAGAACCAGCACTAATCGAACTCTGGATCTCAACCGACCAACCCACCATCCAACCAACCATCCAACCCACCAGGGCTCAACCACCGCGCCCTGCGCCCTGCGCCCTGCGCCTTGTTTCAAGCTGATGGCCGTCACGGTCCTCCCTACGAGGCGAGCCATTTGCCTTTGGCCCAAGGCATGGCCCGTCGCGCGCGAGGCGCGGAGCGCGGAAAACACGGCGGCGCGAGCTGCGGCGGGAGGACCGTGCTGTTCCTGGGGAGCAAAACGATGGGTTGGAAGCGAATGGATTTGAAGTGAATGGAAGTGAATGGAAGGAAGGGAATGGGGATGGATGGGTGGATGGAAGTGAATGGAAGTGAATGGATGGGTGGATGGAATTGAATGGTGGATTTGAGTGAATCCGTGGTGGGATTTGAGTGAATGATGGATGGGACATAGTGAATCATTGGTGATGAAAGCTGGGTGGTGGATGATGGAAGTGAATGGAGTGATTGGTGGATTTGGGTGAATCAATTGGTGAATGGTGGATTTGGTGAATCATCGGTGGTGAAAGTTTGGTGGTGGAAGATTGGTGGAAAATTGTTGAAAGATTGGTGGATGAGTGGCGGATCTTGAAGGGCTTGGTGGGTTCGTGAATCATGATGGTTGATACTACAAATTTTGGAATGAATTTTACACCTCAACCAATGATGATGCAGTGGATCCTGGCGGGTCATTTCTCAAGACTTGATGAATATCTACATTCAACCGAAGGATTATACGGAAAGCAAGCAAGGACTTCAAAGGTTTATTTCCACCCCTGCAAGCGAGATGGATCAAGTCGCTTCTCATGAGAGGATTGTTGGGAGGTCCTTCAAATCAAACCCAATCCTCCCAACAATCCTCCCAAAATTCTCAATCCTGGCCACACCTAAGTCCCCCGCCCTACCAACAGCACCTGCCTATCCACCAGCAACACCAGCAGCAGCCCCCCCCTGGTGGGGCCTCCAGGTGCTGCGCCAGGGCGGCTCCCGCGGCCGCCCGCGCGGCCGGCTTCGGCCAAGGCGGAGCGCAGCGACAGCAGCTGCGCCTCGGTGCCGTTCATCCCATGGGGCGGCGTCACCGCCAGGGCCAGCGCCAGGTTCTTGGCGCTGACGCCCAGCTGGGAGGCTGGCGAACCCATCATGGCCTCCTGGAGACGTCAGGAAGGGGTGCCAACCATGGGGGGGTTGTGATGATGTCTTACTACTGGTTAGTATATGAACCTACTATATGTTTATAAATCTCTCTCTCTATATATATATATAAATTATGTATTTATATATATATATATATATATACATATGGTTAATTAATGAGGGAGGGTAGATAAATTTATGCCTTGATTCTCAATTACCCTTGGTTTTTGCGGTTTATGTCTTTCATTTGGGGACTTTTACGCATCTGTTAAAAGTAATTGAAGGTCAAGGTGGATCTATGATTCGGCAGTTAATTGTGGTTTGTCATTCCTTAACAAATGGATCTACTATCTGGTTAACAATGGTTAACCTTACCCTTCCAGTAGTCCTTCCAGTTACCTCGTTTTTCGGAGGTAACCAGGGAACCCCTGGCATAGAGATGGTTGCCCTACTATAAAGGTAACTGGAAGGGTACGGGAATATGGGCATCTACCAGCAATCACCTGTATGCTCACATCGGCCAACACTCCAACACCACTATGCCACAATTGTGGCTATAGTCAAGAATCCCAATGATATCCCTTGGTCAAAAACTGTAGGGTTTTACTTACCACTGGCAAAAGCTCTATTCAATAATTCCGGGATCAGAAGTGGAGGATCAACTAAACTTGCAAATGGTGACATGTTCATAAATCATACCAATCAACAAATTACAATGCATGATTCAATTCATCAACAATGGTTTCCCAGGGCAGTTGTCGCCAGGAGGGAGGTCGAATCATGCTGGCCGACAATTGTGGATCAGCAGGTTGATCAACCCATGAGCCTGCAACCATCCCAGAAGTGATCCATATGAAAAAAAAACTTATCAAAAAAAGCTGATCACGTATACCAACGATATACCAATGTCAAGCAAAAAAACAGGCACCACAACATGAAGTACTCATTCTATGAAACATGTCTCAACGCATGTCGACATATAATTTCTCACCATCTATGACCATATATATTAGTAGCAAACAGATATATAACATGCCAACATAAAATCACTCACCCTGTAATGTTGGTTTCTGATTAGTGTAACCCCCCCTAAAGTAATGAAAATAGGCATGAAACCAACAGGTAGATACAAGTCTCAGAAACCAACATTACTAACATGTCATGCTTACCATCCATTGGCCATTTTCGTCCCGGCCGCACCATGGCTCCTGATCCGTCAGCGCCTGCAGCGCCGTGCGCACCAGCAGCATGTGATCGGAAAACCTGGCGGCGTGCGCTGCCAAATGCGCCTCCCGCGCGATGAGATCTGGGGAGTCGTGCTGCAGCACATGTCGACGCACCACGGCCTGGAGCCAAGGTGATGTGCAAGGTAAGGCTGGTCAATTTTCGAGGGTGGAAGCCTATTTTCTCATCAATCTTCGGTGGTGGAAGGTTCTACTGGCATGGTTTTGTCTCAGATGTTGCACCTACAAGTGCGTCCCAAGGTAGCAGGTTTGCTAGCGTCACGCATGATGGGGGCTGCACATCCCACAGCCGCCGCCATTGCATGAAGTCACAGCAGCACAGCCAGGTGCTACAGCTTCACTGAGGTACCATGTTCATATCCAAAAAACTCTCAGGAAATTAAACTTACAGATATATGGTGGTTTTTGGTTGGTTTACTAATTACAAATGGTTCATAAACCAAATGATTTGGGGGTTCCCTATGACTTGAGAAACACCATATACAGTACTCAGATTGAATCACCATCGAAGCCACATCAGCATGGCTGCAGGTTTCATCATTGATCAACGCAACGCCTTGGCCCCGCAGTTCCACGCCCGACCTGGATCACCGCTTCGGCTGTGGGGAGGAGGTACTCGGGATCGCTGCCATCAGTGCCGTTGACGCTGGCCAGCGCCAGGGTGTGGGCTGCTTCGCCTGCCATCATGCTGAAAGTTCAGGCAGACTTCCGGGTCCAAAGATCCGAGCATGACAAATTAGTCATTCTAAGGAACTGTTATACTTTAAATCCCTACCAGTCATCAACATCATCATTATTATGATCATCATGACCACCACCACCATCATCATCATCATCATCATCATCATCACCATCATCATCATCATCATCATCATCATCATCACCATCATCATCATCAGCAGCATCATCGTCCTCGTCGTCGTCATCATCATCATCATCATCATCAGCAGCAGCATCATCGTCCTCGTCGTCATCATCATCATCAGCAGCAGCAGCAACATCAGCATCAGCATCAGCATCAGCATCATCATCATCATCATCATCATCATCATCATCATCATCATCATCATCATCATCATCATCATCATCATCATTGTTGTTGTTGTTGTTGTTGTTGTCATCGTCGTCATCATCATCATCATCGTTGTTGTCGTCGTCGTCATCATCATCATCACCATCGTCATCATCATCATCGTCATCATCGGGTCATGTCCGCGAATAACCATTCTGGTTCATCATTGATTAATATAAACCAACATCAACCACCATAAAATACTGCCATTAAGCAGATGAATGCATATTGGCCCTTAAATGTGTACAAAGAACTCACCACAGGAGGTCTGTAGAAGCTGCAGGGCAAGCGGAAGCCGCTGATCCACCCCCATCCAATCCCCACAAGTAACAAGGCACCAATCTTCTGGACTCGGTCGCCACGGCCAGTCATGCCATAGTCCATCTTTTCAGCCACTCGCTTCGTCAGCGTATATGCAGCGCGTGCTGGCACCCCGGCAGCATGCTTTGCTTTCGTAGCACCTCGAAGCGAGCGCAATGGCACCACCGGAGGGTAAAACGCTAGGGGCCACCTGTACAGTGATCTAGTTTGGCTTCTCATGTTTGCAAAACCTACATGATACACATGATCACAATGTCTTGGATTGCAACACCATGGTGAGCTGCTACATCAACTAGTTCGGCTTTCAAATTGGGCATTCTGGTATCCTCCAGATGTTGCCAGCAGCTCCCTTTGGGACGTAAGGAGATGCTGTTGAAGAACTTCAGCTCTGGCCATTTGGCAGCATATCAATCTAAATCTAAACAACAAAAATCAGTTTGTCAAGATAAATAATCAAATAGATAAATGATATATTGAATATCTTTTCCGCCATCATGTAATATCATGTGGTATCATGCGCATCACTCATTCATACTCATTCTAACTTACCCACAATGCACCACAACTCTAGCGCAAACTCATGGTTAGCTGGTTTAATTGAGAATCAACTCAGGGACAACCTTGTTTTATTACCTTAGTGTATGTTTTACTTTTTTTTGCTGGGGCGTGTATGTTTCAACTTGCCTGGTAAGATATATCGCCAACAATTGCTAGTGTAAAATAGGGTAAATGACAGCTTCAGATATATCAGATATGGAATTCTTAAGGAATTGGGATTTACACTGAGGATTGTTGAGGCACGATCTTAGCAGGCAGTCAAAGGATGTCAGCAAAAAGTAACAACTAATTGGACGAAACTTGGAGATGGGCTGTGGCCTCAAGCTGTGTATCATGCTGACAGCTGTGAAGAATGCCCCAGCCTCCACATCCGGCAGTGTGTGGCTGGATAACAGGAAGTTCCAGTTGAAGGATGATATCAAACCCACACTTTACTTGGCTTCCCGTTATACACAATTTCGTGGCTGTTGCTGATTCTCATCCACTAGGTCATGGTCATGGCCCCTTGGTAAACAAATCCATATGAACAACCAACCCATCGTTGTGAATTGTTATGACTGTTGTTGTCATTAACCCTACCCTGGGATGACGCCACCATTAAAACTATGGTTGATCCCTTTTGGTAGATTAAACCCCTTCTTGAAACCATGGCAGTTAGGGTAAAACCGATTGACACCATTGTTGTAACCCCAATGTTACCCTAGAACCCATGGTTTCGCGATTCATTCCCTTGATTAAACCCTTGAAAAATGGTAGATATACAGTAATCAACTATACATACTTAAACGACTCAACCAACTTATGTATCTTATAGCTAGCTCGGGGGGGGCCCTTGTACCCCCCTCACCCCATGCCACGAACTCCAAGCACCGCTGCGGCCTGCAATGACGTCGAACACGGCGTCCATGTGAACGCCAGCCGCGCTCTGCGCATAGGCGGCGGTGAGAGCCTCGTCTGCCAGGGCCGTCGCGTGTTTCATGGCCTCGCCGCAGGCCTCTAAGACCTCTCCTGGGCGTGCAGGCGGGTAGCTGGTGGGTAGCTGATGGCGCTGGGGAGCTTGGTGAAGCTGGTTGGGTCTTCTTTCCGGGTAGCTGGTTGGCCAAAGTCCAGGTGGTTATGGTTGGTGGTTCTAGGCTGGTGAGGTGAAGTCCTCCCACCTGTTTAAGTTGCTGGCTAATGTTGATCACCATCCGTCTGGTTGTGCGTCATTTGGAGCTGCTTAAATCTTTTACATCGAATTTTGTGTACACATCAGGTCAGAGGCTGGGTGTGGACTGACCACGGCACTCGGTCCGAAAGTCCGAGAACCTATTCCAACCAAATATCGTGCACAACAAGCATGAATGGGACCAGTTCCTGAGTAAGCATCATGAATCACGGTTTCTGACGCTGGGCGGGCTTCTTGCGCATGGAAGTGCCAGACAATCCTGATGGATTTCCTGAGGAAAGGATGACCCAAAGGTCCAACTGACCAACATATTATCCTACACAACACTGCAACGATCATTAGGAATAGCTAATCTCCCAACATCTTCCAGCCGGCTGTAACGCTCGGAGTGGAAACACAAATCGTGCGATCTTGCCAGGTGGACATAGCACACAACCCACTGTGGTCTCGTCCTCGCTAGCCACGCCCATTCTTTGCTATCCCTTTCCATGGCATAATGCTTGACAATTCGCTGAAGTCCTTCGAAAAAAATAAGAAACACATGATAAGGCATGAACATTAATCATGCAAAACTACTTCGTTCATTATACACAAAAATCGACCATAACCACTCAACAATTGTATCACTCAACAATTGTAGCAAGGTTTAACCTCAAACCCAAAGTACCTGCATGTCGGTTTCTCAAAATAGGAGACCCGCCATTCATCCAGTCTTAGCCATTCAGAGTCATAAACCAACCATAACTTTGGGTTCACATATTTGAGAACCACGTAAACATACATAAACCACCATGCCATCCTACTATGCTCATCGTTCCCTGATTGGTGTTGGTGATTGTCCCCCTTATCAAACCATAGGCACCCCATACAGGGTTAGTCTGGTTGATTCTCCCTATCAATCCCCTTATTTTAGGTTACCACCCAGAGTGCGGTTTCATCCTATTATGCTCCTGTCATCCTATCATGGCTATTCTGTCCTGTCATCCTTTCTATCCCCCTTATTAAACCCTATGCTGGTGGCTTGGTGGGATATGTCATCACAGTAATTCCCCTAATTATTCTTGTTGGTGAATCCCTTCCCCCTCAAACTCCCCCCAATACTAAATTAGGGATTACAGTAGTTTTTTCCCTTTAGGTTCATTGCCAATACTTGCCATACTCCTGGGTGCTTTCCCTCCTTATTCCTATTAATTCTCTTCTCCATATTATTCCCCTAACCACCAACCAGTGGTTGTTTCACCATTATTGTTGCTTATCATCCCCTACTATTGCCTACTATTAGCCATTATTATCCATGGTTAAAACCACCAACCACCACGGCTCGTGACTCATCGCTTCGAGTCTCGCGCCGCCGCATGGCTCTGCAGTCCGCAGGTCACGGGACCGGCCACGGCACCGACCACGGCGAGGTCCACCACGCAGTGCCGAGCCACCGAGGCCGCACAGCGCCGCGCCGCCGGCACCGACTTCTTCCCGGGGCAGAGCTTGGCACCGCCCACGGCCTGGTGACCCGGGAGGTTCCAAGGGACCCCGGGGATGACCTGAGGATGACCCGGGGAAAGGGTTTTCTATGGGAAGACTAGGCGATTTTCGATTGATTGACTCATTTTGAGGTTGTAAACTGTGGGTATTCTGAAGGTTTAAGCTTTAAATTGCCATGGATATGGGACAGGATTGAACCGTTCACCAGGGAGACGGACTGGCGTGGACTGTGGTTTAATCGTTGTTTACCGAGGATCTCTGCCACCAACTCCAGCAATTCAAAGAAGTTGGATGCCTCCAAAATTTGACGAGTCAGAAGTTCCTCATGTTAGTTGACATCAACACTGGCCATGGAATATCTTTGGCCAAATGCCATGTGAACACTCTCCCAGTTCTTGGAAGAGGTTGGTTGATCAGGGGCCGCCTGCAAGACCCCCAAAGTTTGTCTGATCTTCTTATCGATCACCATCAATCGCAAACCAATTAACCATCAAAGTAGTCATCACCATGACCAACCATCATCACCATGATCAACCACCATCATTCCTCCTCCTCATCATCATTATCGTCATTATCCTCATCATGTTAACCCATCAATCATCATCATGGATTGAACTGCTTGGTTTCCGGAATATCCACAGTTGGTGCGTATCATTCATCCTCCGGGTTATCATTCATTTCTCTTTTACCTTAGATTATCCCCCACTTGTTGTTCTTTCATTCATCTTCTACCAGATTATCATTAGGTCATGATGAATGGCGATTCTATGTTAATTAACATTACCCTGTCATAAGTACAGCTTAACCTATCCAAGGATGATCATCGCAAGCTTATCCTTCTACCAGGTTGGTCTTTTACACATCGAAACAATCTGGAAAAGTCTTTAAACAATCTGAAAACATCTAAAACAAATCCGAAAAAAATCCGAAACAACCTAAAAAACATCATATTGGTCTATCTGGTCTATCATCCATCCCCCCCAGCCGTGGGACTCCCTCCGTCCCCTTTCGTGCACACCACGGCGCCTTGAGCGCCGCCACCACGGCCTTGGGCGCTTGGCCCATCTGCGCCGCGGCCTCGCCGGCGGCCGACACCGCCAGGTCCGCCGAGACCTCCACGGGGAGCAGCGGCGCGGCTCCTGAAGCACCGAACAGGGCGTGGTGCGGCGGGCACCGGGGCGAGTGATGACTGGTGGATATGATGGGAAACTAATGGTTGACTTTCAAGTTGATTAGGGTTAAGTGTTATGATGGAAAATAAATCATGGTTTACTATAGTGGTTAATGATGGCTAATGATAGTTGGTTCTGATGGGAAGTGAATGGTTGATGATGGTTGACGATGGTAAAACTAGTGGCTTTCATGATGGTATAACTAGTGATCATGATGACTGGGTGGCTATAACTGGTTATGATGGTTAATGAATGGCTGATGATGATGGTTAACAAGGTGGTTTATGACTCAGTTGAATAGTTTAAGCAGGGTCACGTACCAGTTATAGCGGTTTATAACCCTACTTATAACTGCTGGGGGTCCACCTGGTAGTGGCTATAACTGGTGGTCAATGATCGTTCATGAATGGTTCATGAGGGCTATTGATAGTTGGTTATGATGGTCAACTAGTGGTTATCAACCATTACAATGCTTAACTAGTTAACTAACCATCAGTAATGACATATTCATCGCCATTATGATGGTTGATTAATGGTTGATGATGATTAACTAGTGGTTAGTGGTTGCAACCTATGACCAGTGGTGATGAATAACAATTAACTAGTGGTGAATTCATGGTTGATTGTGTTTTCATGATGGTTTACGGAAAGCCACTCCGGTGAAGTCACCTGAGCCCTTTACAAATATTGAGGAACCCCTCCCATCACTGCTCCTCAAACGCCGTTTGCACAAAGGCTTGGGTTGATCACTGGAGCCATCCAACGGAGACTCACATGGTTGGGCAAACATCACTATAGACGGTCCATGAGGTCATGAATCGCGGTACCCTCAAGGGCCTGTCCAGGGATGGTGCTTTGAAGTAAGGCAGCTGCCAGTTATGCTTTGTAATTCTACTGAATCATGAACTGGCAGCTGAATCATTTTACTGAACCATAACTTTCGAACCAATTTTCATGATGGTTACTGAACCGTTTCTCCCATTGGCAAAGAACTTGTTGCATGGCCGCCCCCAACTTCTGCTCCTCGCACCGCATGCGCCACCATGCTTCCAATGCGCTGGGCGTCCACCCCCAGCCACACCAGCCGATCGGCCACGGCACTGGCCGCTGCGCGCGCTGACAGGAAAGCCACGTGAGCCACCGTGATCTGAGGGGGCTGCAGGTTGGGCTAAGGAAGTTGGGAGTTGGGTTGCAGTGGAACTACTTTTTTAAGCAAGTCAAACACATATGGCACTCACTACAAGCAGGATATACATATAGCAGTACTATATATACAATATATATATATATAGATATAGACTCTAGCAGTGTTAATCACTATCAACCACTACCCTTGGGTCCTTCATCAGATACCCCGACGACTCTCAGCGTCACCCCTCTGACCTCGCTGGTTCCGATCGCGTCGGCGGCGCAGCGCACGTCTCGACCAATCCGCTCTGCGGCAGGGATGGCGGCCTCGTTGATGGCAGCCATGGTGAATCGTCAACCGCTGAACCATCGGACTCGTCTCGGCATTGGTCAAATCTGCGCGCCATTTATCAGCGAGAACTGGTGAAACCAAGGTGAATAATGCACGCATTTATCAGCCATTACTGGTGAAACCATGGTAGTAATAGTAATGCACAATTTGCTTTGATTGAAGATTCATCAAGCATTGTACAACCATCTTTACCAATTGCCCATGCTTGATAGTGGTTGTCAACAAATTCACCATATTGTATCATAGTGTCAATTTGAGTATCGTCATTCGTAAAAAAAACATATTCGCAATGATAATGGACCATCAGTAGCCATCAGCGTTTGAAGCCATCATCAACATTTGTCACCCGTCATCAGCCATTGAACATTCCAAACCTTTTAAGCACTATGTATCAATGATATTTACTATCTTTAAAATCCCCATCCAAATTGACAATACACTGTACCCAAACCGGTTTCTGTAAACAATTCTGCATCGGTTTCCGTAAACAATCTATATGTGCACATCTATATCTATCTATCTATTTATCTATCTATCTATCTATCTATCTATCTATCTATCTATCTATCTGCATGTATGCCACCATGCCATACCATGCCTGCATGTATGTCAATGTAGGCTGATACAAATATAGGTCAATCTGAGCACATGCGCGTGTACGCACTGAATCATTCACATACTTGTACATTGCCTTGCTCTGGTTCTCCCATCTCGGTTTTGCAGGTCTTAAGCCCTTCAAGCGCTTCTGACTGGACAGCCAAGTCTCAGGCGATCGAACCGCATCACCAATGGTTGGTGGTTAACAAGCAGTATCAACTCTGAGAAATGATCCACCTGATTTGAATCCTACTACCCATCACGTTCAAACACACACACACACAAACACACACTTACACGCATTTCAAAAATCCATTCAGCAAATGCATCTACTCAGTCAAGTGCGTATAAACATGTCCAACAAATCTGTCCCAACATGTGTTCGTAAAAAAAATCACATCTTCACAGGAATGAGAGAAACAACACATATTTCCACAACATAATTCTTTCGACATCACAGTTCCCATCACTTCCCACAACTTTCCCAAACAAAATTCCAGCAATTTTCCATAACTTTCCCCAACATCTTCCCACAACTTTCCTGAGCATTTTCCCAAACTTTCGCCAAAAAAAAATCCCAAAAAACCTAAAACTGTCCTCCCCCCAAAAAAAAACAACAAAACCATTGCTCCCAAAAAAAAATTCCCAGCTCCCACAAAACCTCAGCATTTCACGCCTGTGCCTCGTTGAGGTGCAGCTGTGCCGAGGCCTTGGCCACGGCGGCCGCCCCCAGGGACTCCACGTCCCGCAGCTGCAGCTGCTTCAGGGCCTCCGAGATGCCACCTGAGCACCGCGAAGGGGTAGGGGAAGTGAAGCTGGGGAAGTGGCTGGTGAAGCTGGTGAAGTCGTGGGGAATCTGGTGGGGAAATGGCTGGGGAATGGCTGGGAATGGTGGGGAAACAGGTGGTGAATCTGGTGGGGAAATGGTGGTGAATCTGGTGGTGAGGTGGTGGAGAATGGTGGGGCAATGGCTGGGAATGGTGGTGAAGTGGCGGGGAATCTGCTGGTCAAGTGGTGGGGAAATGGCTGGGAATGGCTGGGGAAATCGGTGGTGAAGCTGGTGGTGAAATAGTTGGGGAAGCTGGTGGTGAAATGGTGGGGAATCTGGTGGTTTGAACTGGGGAAATAGGTGGGGAAAGGATGGAAATGGCTGGGGAGCTGTGGCTAAATGGTGGAACATTGATGGTGAAAATGGTATAGGCGGTTAGTTGATTATGGGATATGAGGGTTTGATGGTGGTGCAGAATGATTGGGGCGATAAACGGTAGCAACAGCGGCAAAAAGGATATGGCCATTATAGCCAACAGTATGCCAATAGTAAACGGAATAAACATGCACATACATCCACAATCAACTTCAGCCAATGATAGCCTGTATGAGAATCATGAAGTTCGCCCCCTATTAGCAGCTCTGGGATTTAACAGCGGCCGGTGACACTTGTGGCTGCTACAAATGTCATCCACACACTGTTGAGAAACAGCCAGCACCTACCATGGCTTGTCACAAGGGGCCGCCACAAGCGTAGAATCAGTCTTTGGCACAACCACTACCAGCATGATGGGCTACGGATTGGGCCATTGGCGGTCGGTCTTAACACCAAGTGATGACTCAAATTGGTTCTTCAGGGTGCTGAAGTCAATCTCAAACCTGCTATGACATAGGAATAAATAGGAAGACCCCGCTTTCAACCCAGACAAATCGATGTGGGACAGGCTTCCCTCGATCCAGTGGCCTTTCCAACTCCAAACTTTCCACAAATTCCCAGCACTTTCTGCTGCTACCTCTACATTTATATTTATATATATATATATATAAATATAAATATATATATATATATATATATATATATATATATTTATATTTATATATATATATATATAAATATAAATATATATATATATATATATATATATATATATATTTATATTTATATATATATATATATAAATATAAATATATATATATATATATATATATATATATATATTTATATTTATATATATATATATATAAATATAAATATATATATATATATATATAAATATATATATATATATAAAGGTTGCCCACTGAAAGGCATGGAGCTACACCCTTGGAGCATCCCTCGTAATTGCCACGGCACTGGTCTTCAAAGCTCCACTGCACCTAGCTGGACCGGCTGGGCACCTGTAGCTGCTTGGTAGTTGAACCACCCCTATAGCCAATCAACCAATCATAAGTGGGGTATAACCAGGGTAAATGACCCATAGGGTGCTTTTTGCAATCATCCCCAACCGATTCCAAATATAGTGGAAAATGAACATGTTCCAAACTACCAACTGGTTACTCTCCCCAAAACAAAACTAACACCTGTTTAAGTTGTTTTTTTTAAAGCTAGGTTAGCTAAGGAGATGTTGTGTGAACGATCGCACGCCCGACCGGCTGGGTGCTAAGTGTTGTTTCTGGTCCAGGTGCTAAGTACCGTTTCGGCATGTTGCGACATGTTGTGACGTGTGGCGGCGCTGTTTTTTACCGGGGGGCGTTCCTGGGGATTCCTGGGAACATGACACAGCGCTGGCTCAGCCTTACGTCGCCGCCTCGCGTTGTCGCAGTGTTGACTCTTTGCCCCATGGATAGCCCAAAGCGACCCCATGAGGCGTGGAAGTGCCAGGTTAGCGGACTCTCAAGCTTGGTGTGGGTGCGCATTATGTTACAAAAGTTGATTCTGGGTGTGGGTGCTGCCAGATTAGTGTGATTTGCTGGGAAATGAGAGGGTCAACGACTAACCTAGCACCAGAAATAGGACCTTTCTGACCCAATAAGAAAGGTGATTCCCAGGAAAAACAACACCATAAACCACCTAGCTTATGTGCCAGCTTAGTGCTATTCCAGTGATTTTCCAAAGATGTTGAAAAATGGAGTTGCATTGTCATTCCCCGGGAATTGTAGGGCCAAAGTGGGCCAGGTTAGTACTGTGTATTCTGGCTGGGAGGTGCTGCTTTTGTTTTGCAGAGTGTAAAAGGGGATGTAATGTAACCATGGTAAGTGACCCTAGAAGGTGCGCTGTCACCATCATCATCATCACCAACTACGAGCAAAGGTGATGCACATCCAAGCTGGCGAAATTGACCCGGGCAGAATAGAAGCACCATCAACATCCATCAACTGTCCCCAAGTTTTACCACCAAACCGAGGCTAAACAAGACTTCTGAGATGTGTGAAAACTTTTTTCTGTGTGCACATATGCGGCTCACATGCATGCGAAGGCTCAAGTCATCTCAAGTCTTCACCGCTGACCGAGGCGCTTCTGGGGGCCGTTCATCACCGTGAGGCCATCGTTTCTCACAAACTTAGCCGCTGGGGCATCCAGGTGCTTCAACGATGAGTCGAGCCCTTGCTTGATCAGCACCTCAGCAGCTGCGCGCAGCCTGGTGGTTTTGACATATTGAAAACCACTGGTTGATGGCGATGTGTTGGTGAGTACTGGTGATGGTGAAGTGTGGTTAATTCGGGTGAACAAGAACCAGTGAACATCCAGTGAACACCGCTGGGTAACGGCTGGCGATGTTTTTGTTTCGCGCTGAGTGGATGGGAAAAAGCAGCCAGCAGTTCAATCCTGAGCGTGTCCTGGGTGTTTTTTGGTGGTAACCTCTGTTTCAACACTGGCGTTCAACTTCCCCCGCAGGGAATTGGCTGGAAAATATGCGGCTGGAAATAAACATCCCCAAGTCAAGAATCGATCTTCAGATTCAAAATTCGCTGTGCGTGTAAAATGGGCTCATTTGCCTTCTACTCTGGTTCTTCTTGGGGCTAACAGGCGCTCCAGCAAAAATGTGATCCGAGCGATTATGCCAAGGTAGTGCAGGAGAAAAGTCTTCAGGGTGACCCAACGAAGACTGAACATCAAAAGCTGAGCGTTTTAGGGGGTGGAACCCCCAAGTTAGTTTACTTAGATCGAATCACGCGGGTGACTACTACTCATGGTAGATATAGTTACACCTCGATGGGTTATAAATGAGATTGCTCGCTTGGTGATACAGTTTTGATTGCCCGGGTGTCAGGCAAATTCCTGTAGACATGTTTTACACTCCATCCTATGGACACTATGGACAGGATACCAGCTTACGACCTAATCTGGAGTCCTCACTTTCTTTGTATATATACGTATATAATATTATACACATATGGTTTTTTCTTTTTAGATCTGTATCATATTTGTCCAACAATTCCCTAATCATGATATGATCCATTATCCATTCTCGTCACACACTTCCACATCCTATGGTTATCTCATCATAGGGCTCCCCCCATTCATCCAATCCACTATATAGCAACAAACCATCCATAACTTGGGGATCCTCTATGGCTCACTATGGTTTTAATACGATTCAACCACCCTTTCCGCTTCAGAACCCAACAAGTTAACCCCCAACCTTTGCGATCCTCTGGGCGCCTCATCCAATGCACCACGCCGTTGTGAAATCGCTAGAGCACCCTCCGGCTTGGTCTGGCGGTACAAGTGAGAACGGTTGAGGCCACAGGTTAGGCCATGGTTGAGAATTAGTTGGTATAGTCAGACGTACTTTGTAGTTTTCAACTATATAATTCAAATGTTCTAATTATAATCAGTATATGGCAGTTATATAGTGGTAACTAAACACCACAAGGGTTAGTACTTAGAAGGCATGACATGGCTAATTCACCAGTTATGTTCAATCGTTCCAGAGCAAAATCTTTGGCCATTCCCTGGCGGGCGCCACAATGCTTGGGAACGGTTGTTTCATGGTTCATCTCACTATCTAGGTTGGCTCTTATTCGTTGTAGCTGGGTACTGGTACTACGGTGGGCTACGACCTACTGGCAACACTGAGATGCATCAAATCTGTTATCCAGGGCAAATACCATCTGCTAAACTTGAACATCATGAGGTCCAATCGACTAATCATTGGGAATAACAAGATAACAGGCTAGGCCGGAGCAGCTGCATCTGGTTCGCTTCAAGAGGAAAACGCGTCAAACATCTTGATTTGCTTACTCTCAAATAAACAAAACCATACAAACATTAACGTGAAAATAATCATTTCTGTGATTCACATATGCGTTCCCCTTCCTTTGCGTCACTATACTTCAGTATCAATCCCACCCTGATGTGTACTCTCAGACCGGAGGTGTGCAATCAAGTGATGAGCCAACAAATCCAAGCCAACCAAGCAACCAGGTCTAGTTGATTCTATATCCTTCCTGCGCAGTTAGAACCAAATATATCTGACTATTGGCAATCGTCATTTTATACTATTTATCTTGGCTTTTCATGATGATTTGTAACCACCTTCAAAAGCCATTCAACAATCATCAACCATTCGATTCCCTTTCATGGTAGGTTCTTCTGCCAGTTCTCCCCGAAGCATTCAGCTCACCACGCCACTAAGCAACCTTCATGATCACACAACCGCCCTTGAACCATACCCCCATCGAAAGCTGGGAGGTGCTGCGAACCAATCCATGAATTCATTCTCGCCTGAAGCTTGGTTCCACATGGTTCCACATGGTTCCACATTCCTTCCCCACCTCATCCCCTTAGAACCCTTCGCCCAGGACCCCGAAATGCCCCAGCCCCGGTTCCGCCTCCAAACGGGCCACCTTCACAGCCTCCGGGTCGCTGAGCACCGAAGCGGCGGCCAAGTGGGACAGCATTTGGATCTGCGGAGCGGTGAGGTGATGGCGGTGGTGGTTCCTTGGATGGTTAGCTGGTGGATGGGGTGGCTAGCGGTGGTTCATTGCATAAGTGGGGATGGTCAAGTCGATGGTGGGTCATGGGATGGTGGTTCCTTGGATGGTTGGATGCAGTGGTTCATTGGATGATTGGGGTCAAGTCGATGGTGTTTGATAGTGATTAGGTGGGTCATTGGATGGTTGGATGGAGAAGTAAGGCTCATGAACATGTTTTTTTTGTCCTGCAGCCATCTTCTTAACTGCGATTGGCAACAAAAAAGGTCAACTTTGCAATGGGTATAAGCATAATGAACTTGGAGATGGTTGGAAGAATTAGAAGAACCTCCCTCAAAATGACATTGCTACCAGCAACTTTGCCTTAGTCACTTGCAAATCGGCACACCTGTGTGCCTCTTGAAATCATACCCAAATTGGGAGCTTTCAAAATGGTCATTCTTGGGAAGGTGAGAGGGTGCATGGCATGGATGTATATATATATATGTTTACCAGCAATGAATTTCCAGAAAGCTTCCAGTGCATGCCATCTTTCTCGCCCTTTTTCCGATCGCTCGCTAGAATGTTTGCTAAAGGATGCTAAAGGCCACAATGGCTCCTGTTATGAGCCTGTTGTGAGCAGTTTGCCAAACAAATATCGATTGATGCTGGGTCCATATCCGCAACAGGGCACTCGCGCCCCAGCACTCCCCTCTGGGGCTATGCAATCACACCGCTCAAAACTGCGACAGGACTGCATTTCGGACACAAGCTGTAGAGTACCTGAGCGCCATCAAGACCCGACTCGGCCACCATGCGCTGATGGGTGTTAGATCCATAAGGGTGTCAGAAATCCAGCGCAATTTCATTTTTTTTCTGAAGGCAAAACGCCTTTCTTTCACCACTAAGAGATCCACATTGAGAAACCCATGTCACAACCCACATATTTTGTCGTAAATCGTACACTGGAGATGGTTTATCAACACGGATCTACCATCATTGCTCAAGGATAAACTCTCGAACTTCACATGTCTCAAAAGATTCTGGCATCCTTCGCGTTCGTACACGATGAGGTGCATCAACTAGACTGCTGCACGAGTTTCACTGGTAAACAAAACCATCCCTGTCTCCTACTACATCGTGCCAGAATGAGTGCCCCAAATCGCACTTTGATTAATTCTGATTGTTGACTTTCGTCATTATTAATTACAAACCATGAAAAAAAAATGCTTAATGGTTCGTCACTGGTCTATGTACTGTTAATTATGGTAAGTCCTCAACCGCAATTTACTGCTTGATCAGTGGCAAGTTCTCTGCCTACCATGTTCAAATACAGTAAATACAGTTGACTAGTGGCTTTATGACTCGCAGGTCCAAAGGGTAGCCTCCACGAGGAAAGTTGCAAAAAAATACGCAGTTTCTCACTCAACCTACCTATACACTGTCGAAAACTAACCTGCGACGGCGACTGGGTTAGATATATTGAAATCATCATATTCTATTATTTTTTTGATGGCCACTTTAACTTAGTGTACCAAAGAGTATGTGTTTCACTTAGCTTATCCAATTCAGAGCGGTTGCACGGAGCCCACATGGATGAACCCTTCAAGCCACGGGCACATCCATGCTTTCTTGGCACATGATATGCCGATATCTCGATAACAAACAGTCCCATGCGAGTAGCATGTGCGCAGCACAATGCCAGGAACAAAATGAATTATGTCAAATTTGTCCGACATACATCGTCAGTGGTTGTCATGCTAAACCTGGTAAACATAGAAAATCATAATTCGCAATATACCATCAACAACTAAACATTATGAACCCTGGCACTGGCAGCCAATAATTGCTACCAATTTACCATCAGTAATTCAAACCTAGTAACAGTTCAATTTAATATCTCAATTAACCCTGGTTAGACAGTATCTAAGCATATCTAAACTCTAACCAGTGGTCAGTATTTAACCATAGTTAGGATTGACCATAGTATTCCACCATACAGTATTCAACCATAGTTGGCATTTGCCACTGCATCTTCAACTGTTCACCATAGTTGCAAGCTATGAATTGAGAGCACGAACGGATCCCCGAAGGAGTTCGGCAGGTCACGAACTTCTCAGGTGATGCCGTGGCGATGCTACAGCGGTACTTGGCCTCTTGGCACCACGGGACGGCTCGTCAGTGGACCGGGGGTGGTGAGTGGGGTGGCACTGAGCAGCAATAGCAAGCCTTGTAAGGGCCTTGTAGTGGTTGCATGAATGGCATTGAATGGCAACGAGAATACGCATCAGTACAGGACATGAATACGTACTGATTACAATTTCTAGAATCAAATTCACGGATGATGGTGATGATGATGGTGATGATGATGGTGATGATGATGATGATAAAAAAATGATGGATGAACAAAAACTGATGACAAACCATGATTGATAACAATTCAAGGTGGTTCATGCATGTTGAAGAGGGCTTGCCCGAGCAGAAAAGCCGGCTTTGTTGAGGGATTTGGGGCAGTCAATGGATATCAATGGATGCCCCGAACAGATCCGACCCACGAGGCACCTAATCAAGTTGTACGGCATGCAGAACTTGTCCAACACGGCTGGTTTACTCAAAAATTCATGGCACCAGGTGCTACCACCCATCAACCTCCTATGGTTCAGGGTCCCCTTCCTCTGCTCAGCCGAGCTGCAAAAGCCAAACTGCCAAGAAAGTCGCTGAGAAGCACCACATCCTCAGAAACTTCGAGGAGGCAATCTTTATGATGAGTTTTGATCATGTATAACGACTTTTCCTCTCCAAATTAGATGTCTGTTATATGAAAGAACCGGTCGTCCATGGCAGCCGGCGCATAGATTTCTTTGCGATCGAAAGGTGCAGTAAGGCAGTAATTCAAAAATAGGAATCTAGCAGTCACTACTCTGGTGTAGCTTTACCACAATCCGAGCTTGGACATGTGTGGAAGTACCAAATCATGACAAAAGCCCGATGTGATAAGTTCGGAGTGAAAACTCGCTGGTAATTTGATTGCTAGCAATTCCTCTATCATCATTGATAATCATGGATAAATGGATTCTTTCAGTCGACTGATCCGTTCCACAAGCCGCATGCCGCTCGCGGTTGGGCCAAGGCTCTGCAGCCTTCTGGACAGCCTGCGGACAGGTCAGAAAATGGGTCCATGGAAAACATGTGGAACATGTGGCTCCAAGTGAGGGAGATCTTGGGAGTGCAAAGAACCGATAACTTTACAGTGATCCAGTAGTAACCACCATCTACGATCACCATTCACGACTATGAGCTATCACCATCTGGCTGTGGGTCAAAACCCCGTGGTTCCCCATCATTTACTATTAGTTTCCCTATTGTTGGTTAATATTGACCCATAGCCATCTCACCAGCACCACCTTCAGCATCTCACCACCCTGAAACCTCCACCACTTCCCTGTGCCTGGCAGCCGTTGAGATTAAAGGCGCCCGGCAACGCAGCGGCGCTCACAGCGTCGGCCTGTCACCGACAAACATCATACGTGCACGACCTCACAAGTGCAACTCTGGGCGGGTAAAGTTGGTTAAGATGACAAGGGTAATGAGTAATGTTATCATACCAAGTAGTTGTCTTAAGCTTATAACTTTATGTCCTGTAACAAGTTACACTCTTGTGACTAGTTATTATCTTAAGATATCTTAAGATATGTTACTACACTTAAGATATGTTAAGATAATAACTTGTAGTGATGCTAACTTGCAGTATCTTAACATGTATCTAGTAAAAAGGGTATATGCAACAACTTGCAACTAGTAACACCCGTACGGATATATGCAAATACTAGGGTAACTAGCAGTTTAGACAGTACTTTTGGTTCAGTTGGCGAAGATTCGCCAGCTAAATCAATCTAATCAAATATACTGTACTTATACCTGCCAAATCTGGTACTTTGCCTAGTTGTGTTTTCCAACTTGGGAAACCTGGAGGCACCAAGGGATATAGCTAACCGTGGCAATCAACTAGCGTAAGTTGCAATAACGACTATAAGTTCACCCCGAACTACAATTATAGTAACTACAATTTGGTCAGAACCCTCCTGGTAGCTTCAAACCGTTCCCCCATTAAAACGGTATATGGACAGCCCTGGCTCCTGGCCTTGCTCCTTCCCAACGAACAGCCAGCCATAGATCAGCGACTTCCCAGCTGTTCAGTCGCATCCAACTGCCCAGCCTCCTCCTCAGCTGCTCCCACATAGAGCACTACGTTTCCTGCAGCCTGGTGAGCATGTGCCATACTGATTCTGAGGCCCGGAGATCATCTTGTGGGTCCAACCTACAATCCTATGGTTGAACAGGTTGAACATACATGTGAAAACACAGGAAAACATCCAGAAATGACATAGCTAGGTACTTCCAACCATCCCATGCTTTGGTATTCTTGACAGGCAGCCACTTGCAGCTTTGTTGAAGTACCTATCCTTTCGCCGGGGCATCCAACCGTTTGCGGAGCTGATGGCAGAAAGATGCAACTGTTGTACAATCTGGCCCCAAAAATTGACATATGCACGACCTTAGGCACGTGAGACAGGTCTTTCCTAAGGAAAAGCCCAGCTTAGGCACACAAAATTTGAGCGCACCTAAGGGTGACCTAAAACTTGAAGACCTACTCATACTTGAAATCAGCACACAGAAATCATTTTCATAGGCTTCAATACTGTTTTGGCTCCGTGCCAGTCCCCTGTGGCAATGTCTCTAAACTGGTCACTGCTCCCAACAGCTGGTAGTCAGCTATGCGATGTGGCCCGATCTAACTTGAAAACGTTGGATGGGCAAACATGCAAACATGCAAACACATGCGCTCACTTACACATTCAAACATAGTTAGGTGCATTCATGAACAAACACACACACACACACACACACACGCTGTATACATACATATTGTATAACTGTACTTGGTTGCGAGCGTAGGTAAAACAAATACATGTTGTGAAGGAAGAACCCGAGATACATGTACACACACAGAGTTTGCATACACACAGGTACACACTTCTATTTTTCAAATGATTTTTGCATATGTATACACCCGTGTAAATGTATCATGTGTCGCGGATCTGTTTGTATGCTTGCCAGAATGCACCTACTACGCAGCAAATGCCTAAGAATGCAGTGTTTCAACATCAATCTTGCCCGAAATCCATCTACTCCAGGACGATTACAGAGTTGTACGTCCTACTTATGTGGCTTAACTAACCCACCTAAGCTAAATGATATCTGCCATTGGCTTGGCTTCCAAACATGAAGCTAACAGCCCCTGGCAGGGGCCGGGCCGCTTGGAACTTCCGGCGCCGCATCGCTCCTGCAGCTCTTCCACCGCAGTCGCTGCTTTCGTCACCGGCAGCTGCGCGACAATCAGCGGCGCTTCCCGAGGAGAAACTGAGAGGCGCGGGTGGAAGCGCCTTTGGACCGGTGCTACCATCTGGTTTCACCACTCCCTGTAGCTCTTTAGCTCCCCCTTCAAAGGGATTTAGGGATACCCCTGGCTCCTTAGCTCCCTGAGAATCACCAGCTAGTTATGGTTAAAGAATTGATGGTTTTGGTTTGGTTTTGGTTTAGTTTGAGAAGATGAGTTGATGATCAGTTGATGGTTGATGGTCAATTGCTATAGTTCATGATGGCGATTGATTGATAGTTATTTCTTGCTACTAACATGCTCAATTAGTGAATGAGTGCATAGTTAGTTGCCGAAGGTTGCTTGATGATCAAACACTGATCATTGCGGGTAACTAGCAGTTCTGAGTATATATGGGTGTTTCTCAAAATAGGGGTACCCCTGAATCATCCACTATTAATCATTTACAGTAATAAACCAATCATTTTTGGGGCTCCCTATTTTGAGAACCATATCATGATCAGTAACGGTCAACTAATGGTTAGTTTATGCTCAATTGCCCGTCGATGATGGCCCGATAACGGTGACGCTTCACTGCCACGGTACCTCGGGTTCTCTTCCAGTCGAGTCCTTCCGCTTCCACCTGGAGATTTTGCGGTCCACACTTGGTGCACAGGTAAGTACTAACAGCATATGGTTACATGCTTGGTTATATATATATATGTGTGTGAATATGTCTATATCATATATCTATATATATATATGTATGTATATGTATATGTATATCATATCTTATAAGTTATAAGTATATAAATGTAAGTCAAACTGATGTTGTGCCAATGGTAGACACTACTCTCTCTTTCTCTCCTCCCTCTCTACGTCATCATCAATCATGATTTTTCCAGACGCACTATGTCATCATCGAAGAAAGCCCATGAGTTGTCGCAGTGTGGCTGGCAGCCTGGCTGATGGCGCCAAGCTGGAAAAAGACCATCAGCGAAATGGTAGGGAAAAAACACACCCTCAGGACGCAAGGCTTTTGAACCATCAACCATCAACCATCAACCAACATCCACCAACTAGTTCGCAGTTGATAACCATAACCATCCATCAACCAACCAGTTAATTAACATCATAAGTTAGTGATCATCCATCAGCCAACATGCACCATGATAATGGTTATGTTGCTGTATATAGATCACTAACTTCCAACATCCGTGAACCAACGATCAACTGCTGCATCAAATGCTCGTCCATGAGCGTCACACTGCCCAAATTCATGGCAGTGATCAACCATCATTTGAGGATGTTTTGCCATGGTCATCTGATGAGACACCACAAATGTCAAACATTACCAACCATCATGGATTATCACAAGCAATCACTACCGATGGATCATCAAAAGCAATCACTACCCAATCATCTATCCGACCATGAGCCCATATACTCCGACGGATTGCCCTTCTTGCATCAAAGACACACACATTGTAACCATGAGATGAAGGATATATAATGAGGATCATGCATTGTGACACCATTGGACTCATACATGATATATAGTTACATAATTTGATGCAAACATGATAGAACCATTATTTGTCCTGTGATTGTAAGTCATCCCAACAATATCAGTCAATGAACTTTTGGTGAAAATAAACATGCCAGTGGGTCAAAACCCCGTACCCCTGCTTCCCCATCATTAACCATATCATTGTTGGTGGAAATCCCCCACTAGTTGGTTGATTAATATTGACCCATAGTCACATGTCTAAAACCACCAGCTCCGACTGAGCGGGTCACGATGCGAAGGTCCGTGCCGAAAGCACTCTGAGCTGACTCGGTGGCCTTCGGAGCTGGCTGGTTGACCAACTGGGATGGCTTACCAGTGGAACCATACAGGGCTATTTGGTACAAACATGCCAGTGGGCCATGGTTCGCGATGATTCACATCACTACGGGCACTGCATATGGTTATATTGGTTATATAGTTTATAATGCATTGACTGCGCCCTCCCACAGGACTTGTAGCCACTCCATTACCAATTTATAATGCATTGGTTTCCATGATTTTTCGAACATCTCTCGTGGCCCTCCCCAGCTTCGCTGCTCGGGTCATGGCTGTGGACAAACCCACCGCCAGGTTTCATCCTCATCGGTCAGCGCGCAGCCTCGGCCAAAGAGAGCTCCGTAAAGAACACCTCAGGCAGCCCCAAAAGATCCAGCTTAAGATTCAGACTCCCATCCATTGGCCCAGCTGTGGTACCCCTTGCAAGGGTCCAACAACTCATGGTGCAAGCAAGATGCACAGGACAGGTTACCTCAGAGTCATGTTGGGAGTGATGCCGAAGAGTGTCGGTAAAGGTCCAGACTTTGCAACTATTGCCGGAAGATGTATCATCAATCTTTCCTGAATGAAGGGCAAAGATTGACACAACACCTGGAAGAAGTCGGCCCAACTACTAAGATCAACCGCATGCTCCGAAGAGAGATCCAGGTGGCCAGCTGCAGAATGGTGAACAAAGATTTCTGGCGAGGCCTTCTTGGATGGATGCATCCCCATTAGGGTACCAGGCTCAACTGCACAAAATCATGTGGCAAGGTTTACCTGGCTTGTCACTGAACCCTGTTCATTCATCCAATTTGAACACTGCCGATGCCTAAATGATACCCACGTGCAACCAAATGGTTGTGAGAACTAGCATGAGCTGGTTGATTGGGCATTGTGATTGCTCAGTGTGGGAACACTCCTTTACCTATATTGACCGAAAATAGGACAATCCAACTCCGGAAAAAAGGAACTTGAATATATCTGGTTCGTGATTCTGACCTATGCAAATCATGCTCGTCACTGAGAAACCGCCATCCCCAGGTATGATTCAACATGAAAATATCATCCTGAAACCACCAAACCGTACATCAACAGTATCAACTAGCCATTGTTGAACCAACAAATGTTTATTCTCCCCGGGCGTGGGACTGGTAGCTGTTCAACCTTGCTTTGGGTTGTTGCCGGGCCTTTTTTGCCCCCTCAAACGAGGCTGGCTGCCCACCATGTTCCCTGGAGGTTTTTTGCCACCCGAAGGGTGTCCTTTTTTCCTCCCAACTATAGATTCGTGATCATTGATGGTAATGTCGGTTTGAGTATTCTTTGTTTCTCAACTATTGTCCCTAACATTCCCTCACCAAAAAATACTGCTACAGTAGATCAGATCCCCAATGCATGTATATATCACCTGTTTGATCCGCCATGCAAAAGCAAAGATCTCCCCGGAAACTTCGGATTCCATGCCATACCTGCTCTGCCAGGTGACTCTTCTCCAACGCCCCGATGCTATGCGCCGCTAAGGCCAGTTGTTTAGGGTCCTTGGGCAGCTGCAAAGCCACACCTCAGGGTGCTGCAGTAAGCAGCCGGTGTCCACGCAGGGGTTGGTTCACACCAAAAGTCAGCAACTATAGAAACTATAGTAACAAATGATTGGTTCAATAGCTAAACCATGGTTTTAAGCCAATAGTTTTGCAAAGTTTTATGTAGATGGAACAAAACCATGGTAATAACTATGTAAAACTCTTGATGGAGATTGGCTCATTCCCTTCAAAATATGCAACGTGGCTGCATGCCATGCAGCCACAATCTCCCACAAACAAAGTGGCAGAGCTAGAATCAATGGGTGAAACTCACTGATTTGTTGAAAATAGACGGCATCATATGAACCACATCCTCGGTCACAAAAAAAAATCTCCAACTCCATCTTGGGGATACCTAGCACTACTACCATGTACGGAAAATTTGCCAAGCTCATCAGATTGCTGGTGGGGATGGATATCAACGAGACAGCTGTAGTGGAGAAGCCATCCAAAAGGAAAAACGCAAACAACAAGAACAGGAGGGGGAAACAAATGTGTGGAAAATAATTGGCACGCAATGGCACACACCTGTATGTACCAGGATATTGTACGTGCAAATCAGGCACTCCATCATCTGCGCGCACAAACTTTACCCATCCACGGAAGGTTGTGCTCAGAACTGGACAGCCGCAGCAGCAGCAGCCGCAAGGCATTTCAAATTTGAGCAGCACACCACCCCAACGCATTAATCCCACGTTGCTGCAGGGTGGCAATTGCAGGCTGCTAGCTTCGCGACAATGGTGGGGTGAGATACAAAAATGGATCCGTCCTCGTCGCCAATGCTTGGCTGGGTCGGCAAGAAGACCTGTAGATCTACTGGGTATCAAATCATCTTGTGTAATTGTCACCAGCTACAGAATTGGTTTGGGAACCAAACATGTGCGAACAGAAGTACTTATAACTATAACAAGCAGCCAAAAGCGTGCGTACATCTGCCTACTTCGGCTTCCGGTGATTTTGACCTGGTGCATATTGTCAAAGGATGACAAAGGGATCATCACAGCCCTGAACATTGTGGGACGGTCCCAAAACGACAGAGCTCAACACAAACAAAACTATGGAGAAAAACATAGTATTGAAGGCAACGGATCCGAAGTGCCTAAAACATCTGTTGAATACATTGAATACTCTGTCGCTGCCATCGTCGGTGGATGCTCCAATCCAAAAGACACCTGTTGTTTTTTACACCTATACTCAAGCAGGCTGTCGGAAACGAGCAGGGGATTTCCCAGAGCCGAAAGCAGCCTCATGTTTTCGCTCCCAGTTGATCATTGAAAAAGTGACCCAAGGCTACCTCCCCTGATGCGTGCAGTGGTAGACCCGACTATTGATTCACGAACGGGGGACAGTTCATCTTCGTAGTCCGCTAGCAACGGCTTATTCACACCTAATTATGATCCATCTATCATTGAGGATGTTGACGGGCTTGGGCGGGGTGACTGATCAACCGTAATTAGCCGCAACCGTCCAAGAATGTGAGAAACAAGCTCAACAATGCTGACAACAACAACCAACAACAACGCCTCCCAAAGCAAACCTCCTGCAAAACCGTCTCATACCGCTCAATTGTATGACCAGTGGATCGTTCCATCATACAGTCGCCAGTGAGCTTTAATAGTCAAACCAAACAAATATCATTGGAAGCTTCCACCCGATGGTTGTGCCAGATCGGTTCCTTGTACATGCCGCTGGTCACCCAACGCAGAGACCATTCTTTCAGCATCTCCATGGCTGATCCCTGGGAGACCTTGCTGAGAGATCCAAGGCCTCAAGACATCCCAAGTTGTTGATGCCCCCGTGGGTTTTGGTGGATGAGTTGTACTGCTCAGCACTGGGTGGTGGAGAACCACATGTGCGTTTTCTGGATGGTGGGCCCAAATAGGTAGCCGCTCCAAGAAGGTGTCTTTACGGATGTTACTTCATGCTGGAACCCGGTGCCCTGTCCAAAAATAACATGCTGATTAGGGTATGGAAACCATTGTGGTGGTTCACCATCAACTCAGCATTGCCTATGGTGGATAAGCTTGAGCTTATAGAATTTTGACCGACCCCTTGAGCAAAACAAGGCGGCAGGTCAGTGTCCAGCATCCAGAAACCTGCCCGCAAAATGAAAGATCTTCAAGATACCAAGTCTAGGAATCACGGTTTGAAGGAGCCGACTGCCTTCACCCTGCCCTCCGTTTTCCCAGGTCCTGCATCAACACAATATCACTTTAAGTCCTTTCACAAACATATCTACTCAGAATCATGGAGTATATGAGTCATGATACATCTTGGTGATGAACCCTGATGATTGATAAACGTTGACTATATCCACTTAGGTCATCATTCTGTGCCGGATCTCCCCGGCGCGGCACCTGGGAAGGCTCTTGCTTCAAGCGCGTGCCCTGCCACGCGAGGTGAGCATTATGGGTTCTTACTGTGCTGGTGGTCAGTGATGGTAAGTGAAAGGAATTAATGCAAAAAATCAACAACAACAACAACAACAACAACAACAACAACAACAAGATCTCCCCGGCGCGGCACCTGGGAAGGCTCTTGCTTCAAGCGCGTGCCCTGCCACGCGAGGTGAGCATTATGGGTTCTTACTGTGCTGGTGGTCAGTGATGGTAAGTGAAAGGAATTAATGCAAAAAATCAACAACAACAACAACAACAACAACAACAACAACAACAACAACAACAACGACGACAACAACAACAACGACAACGACAAGATTTGTTTTTCTTGTGTAAAAGCTTTGTTTTTTCCCGGGGTGCCAGCATCGGCTGGCCCAGGACTTCAGTCTTTGCGCCGGCAACCGAGCGAAAACATGCGTGTGGCCAACTTGATTGTGGCAGTGGCAGCATGAAAAATCATGTATGTCCAACATGAGAATGTGAAAATCAACAAAAAAAAAAACAACAACCACAACAACAACAACAACAACAACAACAACAACAACAACAACGACAACGACAACAACGGCAACGACAACGACAACGACAACGACAACGACAACGACAACAACAACAACAACCACAACCACAACGACAACGA
>VSDK01018836.1:319395-329580 GCA_009767595.1 Symbiodinium kawagutii
CTACTACTACTACTACTACTACTACTACTACTACTACTACTACTACTACTACTACTACTACTACTACTACTACTACGACAACAACAGCAACAACTACGACAACGACAACGATAACGACAACAATAACGACAACGACAACAACAACGACAACGACAACGACAACAACGACAACAACAACAACAACAACAACAACAACAACAACAACAACAACAACAACAAGAGCAACAACAGCGGAAACGACAACAGCAACAAAAGCAACAACAGCAGCAGCAACAACAACAGCAGCAACAACAACAACAAGAACAACAACAACAACAGCAGCAACAACAACAACAGCAACAACAACAACAACAACAACAACAACAACAACAACAACATGTCGATTCCACCGGCATTGCCGCGCCCCGCCTCTTCAATCACTGCTCGTACCAAAGCATGTGCTGCCACGTGAGGAGCATCTGTGACCTAAGGCAACCAAAGCGACGGCCGTGGACGGTTGGATCAATGTTGGAAGTGTAATTTGGCGGGGTAGGTGATGATTGAATTGGTAGTTCATGATGGTTCATGATGGTTCAAGATGTTTCATGATGGCGCATGATGGTTCATGACAGTTAATGATATCAATCGATTTCTGATGATTTGATTATCGTTATGATTCCTGCTTATTGTGATTGATAGTGGTTGAAGATGGTCAATGATTCTGTGTAACATTGTGTGACAGTTCAGAACGATGATTGTATATACTGTTCATATCTGTTCATCATGCGGCAAGCTGTTCATCATTCAGTACAAGTTGGCCGATGTTTGACAGTTGGAAGCTTTTCACCCACCAGGAAAAGGCAATTTTCTTCGATCTGCAACGCAAAAGGGACCGACAAAAGGCCAAGGGCAGGTGACAGGGGTGTGGTCATAAACCGTGTCACCGCCTAACCATCCAGTCCACTCCTAACTGTGAGATTGAAGAGCGCACAGCATTTTCAGCCAAGCCCTTACACGGAGCAACATGAAGCAATGCGTTGGAGCACCGGGGGATTGCCACCAGCTGACAGACCGAGCATTCCTTGACACCAAGTAGCGCAACCCCGTAGGGTTTGTAGGGGCAACCAAGGGTTCCCCGAGTGACCGGCCCTTCTTTTTCGCAAACAGCATGGCTAACTGGCACCCGTGGGCTTTGCACGCTGCCAGCACACACCGTCCTCGAAAAAACAGTAGCTGGAGTGACACGAAGCTAAGGACATTTTGTGCAACATGCATGTCAGAAGTAGTCTACAAGTCCCCCTTTTCAAGGGGCCGAAAATGATTGTGTTGCATCAGTTCTCTTTGAGCCATCTATACCTTGGACGGAGACAGTGGTGCCTTTGATTGAAACTAACAACCATGATTTCCACCACAATCAACCGTTTTTGCAGAGACAGGTGGCAGAATGAAAGGCATGACGAACAAAAATCATCAGCTCCATTTCTCAAGGCAATTGCATCGTATTCACAGCTTCTGGACCGCAAATCCAGAGAAAAAGGAAACATGGCATTGGTCATTGAACATTTTTGGTGGTTCATTGCACCACCGTAATATCAAAGTGAAGAAACAAAAAGGAATTGCACGACCGTAGTTTTGAACCAACCAACCAACCAATCTAACTTTGAGCATAATGAACGACAACCAATACATCCTGAAGGTGAAGGAAATCTGGGGATCAACACTTCGACTGGGCAAAGAATGCCTTGAAAAAGCAACTTGGGCGGTGTCAAACCGCCTGAGGTATAGTCTAGTCAGACTACCTGGGCTTTTCAATGCAGATGCGTGAATAGAACAGATTCCCACTGCAAAGATAAAACGCAAAGGCCCAAGCGAAGTCCCCTCACAACTCCTCTCAGATATCATCAAAAGTATATAGCAGTGCCATTGGCCGAGGCAGCATTTTGATAAGGAGAGGCTTTTCCTCCACCGACGCTACTGCTCAAAACAGCCCTCCCCACAGGGCCGTAATGCGAGGTGCAGCGCAGCCTTTCTGCTGGGTCTGGCAACAGAAATCCATTTTGCTGTTGGACCAGCCCACTTGCCAGTTGGCAAAGCCCGCATCACAGTCATACCTTGGTTCTGACCAACCCATGCAATTCACATGGGCCCACCATTAGTCTCGAAGGTGCGCCCACATAAACGCATAACCTATTCATGACATGCCATATGTTTCCTAATCAAAGGACCAAAGGTTGGGTACTTTTCATGGATCCTGTGGACAAGGATGTAGGCAGCTAGCGGTTGAAATGGCAAATGAGGCAAATGCTATGCAAAGTCTTTTGGAGGGTTAAAATCTGACGATCAGTTTAACAATGTGTGCTCCTCCAACTCATGGATTCTGCAGATCTGAAGCTGTAGCGTCCTGCAGTATGTCACACCATCAGCCACCAATCATGGATTTTGTCGTGAGCCATTGAATTCTAACCTATGTTGAAGTGATTGGGTGCAATGAGAGACCCACAACAATAAAGCACCTTGAGATTTACCCTCATCGTGAATTGGTGATTTATCAACACAATAGGTATGGTTGAGCACGAGGTAATGGCCAGATTCCAGTGTGTCCTATTGACTAACCATTGGTGAAGCACTATTATTAGTCCACTATCCACGGCTGCTTGAGCACGATCATGGATGTTGATGGATTTTCATGACTTGCTGATGCATCCTGTTGGGGCGGCCACCCTAAACACCAAGATGCTCTTCATCGTTGTTGGTCTCCGAGCACGCACGTCCACTGTGGAAGCAGCACCAGACTTTTTTGCCCTGCGAAACGTAGATAGGAAAGACTCAAAGTGTCTGACCAACAGCAAGATACATGTGAATCTGCTCATGAGTCCTGAATTGGAGGAGGAAAATTTGTGTAATGACACATAAGTAAGTATTCTTGCTCAAACAAATGAATTTCGTTGGCTACAACATTGACAGTTCACCACAACAAAGGAGCACTTTCCAGCACTGGAAGGTGAAGCTGAAAGATTTCCGAAAAAAAAAAAACATCAATGTTGACAGCTGCCCTAGCCTTACCCAATAGATGTTGATCTAGCCATGCAGACCGATCATACACATGGTGTCGCATTTGGATAGCTGCATTTCCTACAGTGTGCAAGGACAGCAGCTGCATGTTGCCCGCCTCAGACCACGCGTGTAGCCAGTTGGTGTATCCCGCATCGCAGTCGTACTTGGCCCCGGAATACGCTGCGGATTTCTCTCCCGGACAAGCCACTGATGCATGATAACCTTGGAACGGAACTGCTATGTCAACCAAGGAGGAATCAACCTAGATTGATTCAGGATGGGTACCAAACTACTACAAGGTCGTGAGTGGTAGAGCGCTAGAGATATTTTAATTATTTTAGCATGGGGTGAGGATCTAGTGATGTTCTAAAATGGGTGCCAAAATGTACTTGACGGCACGAAACGGATCAATGAAACTTTCAAGTACTTTAGCAAGGCCTCCAGGATGGCAGATTAAATACTATTGCCACATCTTGTCCATTGCCATCTCAGGGGACATTCTTTCCACTGCGAGCCCAAGGTCTGCAACCGTTCAACCCCGCGTCTCTATGCCATGGGCATCCTGCCTGCACACGAACAACATCCAATTTGGAATGTGGAGTTTACTCTCATGTGGGATGGCATGTCCTGTCAGCGATTTCACCAAAGCATGCTACAGGTTCCAGTGACACCTCCTCAACTCACATCCTGGCACTGCCATGATTTGCATGTAGTGATGACCACCACGGATTGTGCTCAATTGGTGAACCATGGCAGCTACCAGTTTTCATACTACAACTGTACTGATGAATGGTACATCTTCATATCTTGTGATTAATCACCAATTACTAAGGTAAACCGGGGGTGGTTTATCAACAGCTGGATCTATGATGGGGTTGTCATGGCGGCTCTTAGGCAATCTGATTTGGTTGCTACTTGTTGTTCGCAAGCTACAGTATCGCGAACCACTGGTAATGATTGGGTTTTCATGGCGGCTAGTAATGGTCAACCACTTTTCACCACTTTTCACCACAACCATTCTTGCTGACCATGTCTTCCCCTGCGATTCTCGACAAGTAGCAATTCCTAACAATGACCATCATAAACCACTACTTGTCGAGAACCCTCGATTAGGTAATAACCATCAAAACATCAACCATCATATGCTAGTAATGGTCAACCGCTCAATGGTCATACAATGTTCCTAACAATGTCATGAACCATCAAAACATAAAATGACCATCGAAAATCACCATTCATTCGACCTGACAACCCATCACCGACCCTGGTGGCCCACATTCGCACCACCCGTAACGCCCCCCCAGTGGGTGGCTGGGGTGGAACCCCCTGGCTGCGCCCAAGGGGCAGCACCACTCGATCTTCTCCTGGGCCCAGCTCTGAGGATCAGCTTCTGCGCAGTCCTCAGCGCGGCATGGATGTGGTGCATGAATATATGGATCTTGAGGTTTGAATCATTGGTTTCTAGGGGTTGATTCGTGATTGATTAGTGGTTTAGTACTTATTGATGGATGGTTGATTAAATCATTGGTTTAATCAAAAATCATTTGATTAAACCCGTGGTTTTACTAAATCATTGGTTTCTAGCGGTTGGATAATGGTCGATTAATGGTTTGGAAATGGTTGATTAAGTGGTTGATTCGTCGTTGATTCATGTTTTGACAATGATTTCTCGTGGCCGATTAGTGGTTGATGGATGGTTGATGGATGGTTGATGGATGGTTGGTGGATGATTGGCTTCTAGTGGCCGATTGGTGATTGATGGATGGTCGATGGATGATTGATGTGATTGTAACTGCAGTGCATTCAATCATCATTATGACTGCTGAAACAAATAAAGATATGGCGGTTGAATGATGGTTTGAAAGACAGCAACACTCGTGCATACACGAAAGTGTTTCATGGCATGCATCCTAGCAATGCAAAAGTGCACGGTTGGCCCAAGGTGCCCGGCACCAAGTGCAACCGCCATCACTCAATACGTGCCCCAAGCACAGAGCCGTGGTGAGGATCTCCCTTTGGCAGCTTTCCCAGTGAAGTCAGTTGCCTGAACCCTGCCCTGCCCTCTCCGACCGAAGTTCAAAGGTAGCTTCAGCCTGACAGAGGAACAGGGAGCAACAAGGTGAGACCAGTACTGTCGACCAGTTGCCCGAAAGTTCTCAACAACATGGCGGGAAAATCCTCAGTCGAGGTTGGGATCCTTCAACATGTGTAAAAGGGGGATAGGTTCATTCATAATTATTCATTATATGTAATTTTTCTTATCATTTGAACGAAACTATCACCAATTCAGCTCAATGGCTGATGATTTACGAGCTGCGCATCGTGGATAGCATGAACAGCACCGCCTGCGGTCCACTGGCAGGACAGCCGCGTTCATGGTGCAGGCAGCACCAAAGTTTCTTCCTGAACGCGGTGTGGGTCACATCCAAACAATGCCCCGTGGCTAAAAAGATCAGTACTGCTTAATGTTACTGGTTGTGCTCGTGGCTTGATCACTGCAAATCCCCCCAATTAATTTACCACATGTGTAATTCAATTGTTTGTCTGGGGGTTAATAATGTTGTTAATCTTTGTCAATGATGCTTGATGGTTGATGACTATCGATTTATGGTCATTGCACAGTGCCCATGGAGTTTTTGATGATTAGAGACAATCAGAAATAACGGTTCTGGGGATGGATCAATATCAAACATCACAAAGAATAGATATTGTATGCGGACATGACCCGTTTTTATTCTGGGGGAGTTTGGGCACTGGGCCAATTGCAAGCATGTGACAAGCCGAAGTGATGCTAGGTGATTGCGGAGAAAAATGCACCCATGAATTCGGGACACTAGATTGCACTGGCAAGCAAGTCAAAACAAGAACTGTTGGCTAGCATCAAATCAAAACAAGGGTCCACAGTGGTCTGTCCATAAATATGTTTACCCACATCCCCCCACACCGAATTTTGTTTTGTCACATTCGAATTCATTTTGGATGGTTGAAGGGTATCTCCTGTCCTGTTTTGTCAGACAGGGCCCTTACTCATTGCTCCAACATCGGTTTCAACATGCTTGTTGCCACTGGTCCAGCCCTGATAGCATGTAGCCTTGTAAATCCGAACCCGGCCGCAGCAGCCCAGTGTCTGATAGGACCATCGCTCAGTCCTAAGTGAGGTGCAAATGCAAAATGTTTCTGCTGGATCGATGACAAGCTGGATGATTGTCTAACCTACTGATAGACGCAATGATCTCGAACATCCTCACATGTGATTAATGACTGTCAAACACTCTTGACCGCCAAAAGTCATTGGACAGTAGAAGCCACATCCAACAATGCCAAAATGCCATTGCCTTGTGTTTCAAGGGGAACAACCCACCCATGAAGGCCCTCAGGTTTTGTCAGATAGCTTCCCATGTCTTCCCATCCAACCGATCCAACCGATCACTTGAGCGTTGCAAGGAACCACTTGTGGTAGTCTTCATCGCAGTTGAAGGCTGGCGTAGTCATCGCAGCCTTGCAAGCGATCCCATGAGTTTCGCAGCAGAAGTTCTGCTTTCCTCAGCTGTCCAAGGCTATGGGGTGCTAGGGCTGCGGTTCTACCTTGCCACCTGACAGCCATGCAGATTATGAGTGAGTTATCAGCATATGTAAGGCAGATTATTCGTGAGTTATTAGCATATATAAGTTTATATAAGGCATAAGGCAGATTCTTGGTGAACTATCCATGTACTAAACTTTCATGAGCCAACCCAACCACGACATATATAAACACTTTAAGTTGCTTGCAATCGACCATTGGGCCATGTGAATACCTGTCTTGTGGGTGCATCACCATAAATCTTTGCCTTTGGGGCTGTCATGGATCTTGAGGCTGCGCTGATACTTTTACAACCGGTCCAAGTCATCAAGCCATGACAAGAAAGAAGCATCAAAAGCAGGCATGCTTAGACCGTTGAATTGTTGTCAACGGCAACCAGGACAGGCTAGTACTAGTCATGTGGCCGCGTATAACATACCCATGATGGGGCACTGTTACTTTCTTGATTAGTCATCATTATGTACCCACCCTACCGTCATTCACCACTATTATCCACAATCAAGCAGTCTATTACTACATTCTACCCATGGGCAGCGCGTTATAGTTGATAATTGATAACCCATACAATAGAATGTAGTACTGCAAACACACTAAGCAATTGATACATGGGCCTACATGTATATTCATCGTTTATAACCCCTATCAAAAACCAACGTATCTAAACGATGTCTAACCGTCTAACCCATGGGCAACGCGTCCCGCAGTCGAACTTATCTTCTTGCAAGCAGGTGTCCGATGGTCCAATCACGTTGCCTGGCCACGGGCTGCCAGGGGGCTGGACCAAAAGATACCAGACGATTTGGGTACAAAATGCAACGGTTCCCCAGTTTCCTTCCACAAAAATGAGGGGCACACTCCAATATCATCACATTTACCCAAATACAAAACGACATCTCAACTGCGTGCCGGTAGGCGCTATCCGATGACAAATGTACGCGATATCATTTATGTAAGTGGCTGATATGCAATAACTAATAACACTAGCACGCGCACATTTATCTAAGCCACATGAGCTGCGCAGTGTCAACATGCCAGCTGTATCAACATTTCACATGGCAAAAAATGCCGTGCACTCTTGCAGCAAACTGCAAACATTACTTGCAAGCATCAGCAAACAAAACTACAAAAGCCATACACCAGACTCATCATCAACACATAACAACCATGAAAGCGATGATGAGGTGAAACTGGCGACAGCAAGGGAAAGATAAAAAAAACCAAGACACGCTTTGCAAAAGCAAACCTACAAAATGGCCAAAAAAGAGAGACTTCATTTCATGTCAACCTTTGAAATGAAATTTCGGAGACCATTGTGCTTTCCTTCGGAGGCGATGTGTCGAATGTCAATGAACCGTTGGGCATGACCAACAAAAGGATAAACATCATCATAATCATCATCATCATCATCATCATCATCATCATCATCCTCATCATCACAATCATCATCATCATCATCATCATCATCATCATCATCATCATCATCATCACCATCACAATCATCACCATCACCATCACCATCACTGTCATCATCATCATCATCATCATCATCATCATCATCATCATCATCATCATCATCGTCATCATCATCATCATCATCATCATCATCATCATCATCTATAGGCCAACACAAACACTAGCAAAAACTCCATCAATTGTCACTTCAATTTTACTCATGTGAGTATGAACCCTTATTAGCCATTACCAACCCATGCTGACTATGATTAACCCTGGCACTGACTTTTCACAACGCCGTTCCCGGGAAAAGTTGTGCTTGCAGCAAGGCACCAGTTGAGCACGTCCGTGAAGCAATCCTCATCCGAAGACTTGGCGGGAGCCGCTGCTACTGGCAGCGCAGGCGCGACGGGTGGCCCTTCCGGCACCTTGGCAATGTGACAAGCCGATCATGTCCCAAGCACCCATTGAACCAGATTTGTTTTATGAAATGGTGATCCTTGCGGAGTTTCGAAGCCGTGGCTGCATCAACCATCAGACTATCAGAAGTTAGAAGTCTGGTTTCGAGCCAACTTCTTCCAAACTGTGCAACTCATGCTGGAACATTTCGTTGGACAAAGAGTTGGGCTACCCCCCCGGCAATCAAACATAGCTGCTCGGAACATGTCAATTCACAGTAGGTAAACTATCTAGACATGATGGATCACCCATTGCTAGATTCAATTGAAAAAGGGTAACCATCTGAAACTCCATGAAGCCATCATGAACCCATCAGCCATTTGAGTGAACCCATACCATGCAAAATGCAACACAAGTAAAAAGTTTCACATTATCTAGCCTTCTCTGGCGCAACAATTTTGTCCGGGTCTCATTACAAACATCACCATCCAACAGTTAATCACAGGCGAAGATCTAGGGAGCGTTCTCAACCATCACTACATTACCTGATGTCTTGTGGATCTGAGAGGCCACCCAACAATGACCCTACACTCTCTTCGTAGTTTCTTCGCCCTGACGGCTGGCAAACTACATATATAGATCTCTGTCGCCAAAGACCACCCCGGTGTAGGCAAAACGGCAGGAGGGTCGACAATCATGGACTGTGGAGACATGGTGGCCCAATGGTGGCTCCTCAAAAGCAGCCCAGAATAATGACTTCATTGAATGAAGATTGTTTATAGAATAGCCAGCCATTTGCGGGGTGCTTTGCGGGGTGCACCATTTGCACATCTATGTCACCATCTAAGTCCACATTTCACGAGCCTACGTCGTGACGCCCGTTCTTCGCAGATATTGAAGTACCCACATTAAGTATCAATCACGTTGAACCACCATTCAGCAGCTATCAACCAGGTCATTACCAGCCATCATCAACCATCACTAAATGGCCAGCATCAACCATCACTTAACAGCCATCATCAACCATCACAAACCATTCATCACCACTAATCAAAAAAGGTAACCACCCTGGCTGAACCATCACAAACCAGCCTTCATCACTGGTTGAACCATTCATCGCCAAGCAAAAACCACAGCGATCTCCGAGGCACTTCCGCCGGACATCCCAGCGGTGCATAATGCTTGCAACACCAGGCCCTGACGGTGCCAAATGGACCAGGAAAAACCTGCATTAACTCCCAAGCAATGACAGCCTGGTGGTTGAGATAGGGGTGAACTTATGACCATTGGTCATAGGGGATAATTATGCATTTTTCTGACCAATAGATAGTGGATCAATGGTGAATTTAAGCACTTCTTATAGGGGATATGCCTCAACTATTCAGCTGGGTCAAAATTCACCAAGCCACGCTTAGCAGTGAACCCATCCCGACAGACCAGTGAGCGGTCATGGGATCGCTTCATTGCCAGGAGTAGGTGACAGTGGGTACCCTGTCAGCCCCGCGGGAAAGCTTAATGAGTTGATCAAACAGTGAGAATGGGGAAGACCATGGGCTGCCAAGGAAAACATGCGTTTATAATTACCCAGATGCTCCATGTATGGTATATATGGTACAGTGTTGCCACCCCCCCTCCCCCCCCCCCGGTCATGGTCATGGTCCCCCCCTCCCCCCCCCGTGGGGGGGGGTGGGGGGGGGGGGGGGGGGGGGGGGGGGGGG
>VSDK01018836.1:331811-342769 GCA_009767595.1 Symbiodinium kawagutii
TACACGACCACCGCTCATGTCCATCATCTTTCAGGGCTTGGCTCAGCTTTCAGGCGAGGTGCCAGTAGTGCGAGAAGCATCAGCAGGCACATGATGTGTTTCTTATACTTGCGTAGCGAAGTCTTCCACCACGACTCCTGGCCAAAGTCAGAAACTGTGCTCAGATTTGACACTCCCAAGTTCCAAGCCTGTGGATCCTCACATGCATATGTTCGAAGCTCCATGGAGGTGCAATGGCCACAAAATGCTAGCCATGTCTTCAATATGGTGATTTCTACCCCTAAATCATCCAATATTAAACCAACCATTTTTAGTGGTCGCCTATTTTGAGAAACACCCATGTGGTGGTTTCTCAAAATAGGGTACCCCAAAAATGGCTGGTTTACTACTATAAATGCTTAATAATGGATGATTTGAGGGTCCCCTATTTTGAGAAACACCCATGTAGGAAACAAGAAAACACAGAATCATTCGCAAAAGCTTTCTCCCCACAGCTTATCATTGAAAGATTTTGTCCCATGTAAAAAGCCATGCAGGAATAGCAAATCCATAGTCATTCAATGAGCCAGCCCTATGGCCCTATGGAGTTTTACCGGCTCAGCAGCCAGTGATTCATCATCCAATCTGGAGGCTGGATCCACCGAAGTCGCTTCAGGGTCTTCCGCTTACGGCCGATGAGCCACCGATTTGGTGGCTCAACCAATCCAGCGGTTCGATCCTGGTTGGTGGTGAGTTGCTCCATCAGAAAAAGTCAGTTAGATGATCATCTCCAGGTATGGTTGAAAGTAGTCTCCAGGTATGGTTGCAAGATGTTGCAAGTAGCATTTGAAACTACAAACCAGGATCAACGCCAGTCCATCTCCCACCAGCGGAAAGCCATGTCGTTTTAATGCACCCCAACTACGATATGGCAAAAATGACGGGTGTTCACCGTCCAGTTGGTGATTCTTGGCCACTTCTCACGGGTGAGGTTGTCACTTGTTACAGCATCATATCCCGGATGCTCTCTCGTACAGTGGTCAGCTCTGATACCGCCCTGGGTTGATTCCACATCGGTATATGCTTACTTTGGCTGTGTGTCAAAACCCTGTACCCCTGGTTCCCCCATCATTATCCATTATGGTGAATCTTCCATTGGCTGGTTGATTAATATTGGCCCATCCCCAATTGAAGTCTACACTGATTTGATTTCATTTCTCTATGATGAGTTTACCTAGTTTTCAGGGATCATCGGGTGTGGTCAACAGCAGTGAGGTATGCACTAAGCCAAATGAATAGACTGCTGGTTGTTGGTTAGACCTGGATAGAAGTCCGGTGGTATCTTCAATGCATGTAGCCATTGCTGAGGAACTTTCTTTGGTGGGAACAGTTGCACAAAACTCAAAAAATGGAGAGATACACTCCTCAAAACTAACAGCCAGACCCTCCCCGGTAGAGCTTGGATGACCAATTTCCCCTCGGGAGACCCTTCTGGTAGAGTCCTGTTAGTTTCGTTTTCACGAGGGTATCAGCCTGGTTTCCTGATGATTTTCCCAGCTGATCCACTGATCAAGGAATGAGCCCCCACTCCTGCTTGGCAGCTGAGTCTGGCAGTGGCTCCACCACCAAGACAGCAGCCATGTTGGCGCTGTCGTCTCGCACGGCATACCTTTGGAAAGCACGGCATCATGGATGGACGGCTGCCGACTGGTCAGCTAACCGACCTTGTGGGACCGGCTGATTATCCTAGGAGCAGCTGAGGAACTATTGGGTAAGAGCTCTTTTCGGGATATCATTGGTGGCTCATGAACTCTCCGAATATCAATCGTTGTTCATCAACATTTGGTTCCTCGGAAGAGGAAGGATTGGCCGGGCTAGGGGGCTGAGAAACCATGAACAACGGCACGTGCACTCATGATCATGTTTGAATGCTGGCTGGGGATCCTTATGGCAAATCCCCATGGCATTTCCCACCTACGACCAACATGCAGATTCAATTCTCGACAGGTTTTTCATGGTTTTTCAAACTTGTCATGCTCAACAACCAACAACCAAGCAAGTAAACAACCAACAACCAGCCAACAACCAAACATCCAACACTCTCAGCTGGTTTGGGACTGGCTCCAGTTCTGCCAGGGCACAACCAGGTGTAGTCGCTGCCAAATTCGGTTGGTCGATCTTTGAATTTCGCGCAGCACAGGTAGCCTCAGCCCAGCTGTTAAGTTCGGGGCCTCTGAGCTTGGATGGTGGCTCCTGGTGTGAAGGATTAACGGTGGTGAAAGGTGGTGGTTTGTGGTGGTGGCGAATAGTGGCGGCTACTGGTGGTTCATTTGTGCCAACACCGGTCACCCAATCGGCAATTACAGTACTTGATGGGACTCATACTGAATCCTAGCGATGATCAACATGGAAGTTCTGGGATCTGCTGATGGTTCCGGAATGTTTCATGGATCATAAGTGTGTGTGTGTGTGCGCGTGATGATCACCTGTACCAAGAAGAATCGGCTGAAATTGACATAGAGGGTCCATAGAGCTGCTACTCCCAGTCATGGCACAAGAAGTCGCATGTTGACCATGACCCAGCTTCATCATTTATGAACTCAGTAGTAGCCATGGCTCAGGATGCATCACCCTTGGAACCAACCCGGGGACCGTGGCCATGATACCAGCGCCGCCAAGAGGCTTCCATTGCTCTTCAAGACTAAACCTTCCGGGCAGCGGTGCTCTTCAAAAACCGAGGCCAGACTCTTCTTCTTTGTCACCTGCGCAGCAAATCCTTGAGCCTAACATAGATCAACCATGCTCATCTGCGCAAGGTGGTGCTTCACCACTGCATGAATGCGCAAGTCAACCAACCATTTTTGTTCATAATCACTAGGGAGCATCAAAAACTCTTTAAAACCACCAACCAGGAATTTACCGTTGGTTCTGAGTACTTAGCTATTACATCATCATTGTTACTTGATGTCGGCTATCAATCGTTGTAACATTTACCATTTACCGTTGGCTCATGACCAATACAGACTATAGTTGGCTAGCATCATTGTTACACACGATTCCTCATTAGTTAACTCTCTCTCTCACGCTTTCTCGTAGTTATTGCATCAGTTTACCAAAAACATAAAGTGTGAGCAGTTGGTTTTAGAAATAGTTTACCATGGGTTAAATGGTCAACTATGAACATACCCACGAGGGGTGTGAGCACTACAGCCACCAAAGAAAGGGCAAATCCTTGTGGCAATGGGATGCCTTGCACTGGAGACGTTGGACGTCCCGATACATGAATCCAAGGTCAACCAGCAGCGCTGGAGTCCCATAGGCAGCAGTGGGCACCAGCAGCTGCATGTTACTGCCGTCAGTCATTAATTCCAATCGCTAGCGACCAAACTCCGCCATTGTAACACATGGTCCTTGTTGTTCTGCTGCCAAACTCTGAATCATGAACGGTTTCTGACTGAACCTCTAGTTGCAGCTGGTAATGGCTGACCCCTAGCGCAACAAGCGCTGGAAGGATTCCCTGCCAGCCACTAGGTTTCACCACCAAGGCACATAGACCCAAGTGGAGTTCTGGTCCCTTTTGTCGTCACTGGGGCTTTCCCTTGGCAAATCACAGCTGCCAGGGGGTTGGGAGCTTCATGGGTTCATCATGCCCCATGGAGAACTGAGGTTGCCTAACTAAACTAAACTGCTTGGTGGTTGAACCACCCCTCCAAAAAAACTTGTCAACCAACTAACCATTCCAAAGTCACTGGGGAAAACCACAGAATAAATCAAACCAGCAACTAGCAACTGTTACCAGGAAAGGCGAAGTACGCAATCAAGTGTCCTATGTGAGGTTCTAACCTATTTTGCCACGTCTGAGGATCAAAATGCCAAAGCACTCACTGTGTCTATCTGTAGAGCATGGTGCTACTGCATAGAGCACTCCAACCTGACATGCTTTCCCTGAAGCTCAACAGCTATCCCTGCAGACAAGCCACACCACACAAGACAAATAGCCTTGGGCGCATCAAACACTACGGTCTGAATGATCCCACCATGGCTGCACATCGTGACATAGCCTATGCTTTTGGAACTCTGCAAAACAAAAGCCAAAAACAACACTCTGGTAAACTATGCAGAAAGCGGTTTTCCTCTAAAACTCTCAAACATGGCGATGCAAGCTTGAAGGTAGTTTGCCAAAGGTTGAATCATGAGCCAAGTTGAAAAAGCAATGAAAAGCATCTGATGATTTGCCAATCCTTCATGGTTCCCAGTAATTTGCATCTCGTTGACAGGCTGTCTTGGTAAGTTCTGTTTACACCCCGAAGAAGTACAATACTGTAGTATGAGAAAAATAGCTACGAATAATCATGCCATGGATATCTATTGATGCCAGGATTGAAAAATCACACTTCTGATGATGATTAACTTAAAACAATTCGAGATGATAGATAGTTATTAATGAGTAGTCCAAATCATGTGTAATTGACAATGAAATATTAATTCACAAGCAATCATCAACAATTGTTTGATGTCAAATCATTTTTAGGTAAGCATTTCCAAGTATTCAGCAGCTTTATTGGATAGAAACTGCGTCGCGCAAATCCCTTCGGCTTCCAGGGGAGGGTCTAACCTTGATGCTAGGGGCTTACTGTTTACGCTGATCCAAGGGCCAAGAGCGCAAATCACTGTATGGAACTTGCTTGGTAAATGCTGCTCTATGTGAGCTTTTGACCAGGGCAGTTGTTTATAAACAACTTTCAGCATGCTGTAAGCAGTGCCAAAGCGCAACAACGAGAGCAACGACAACAATTCCACCATCACCACCACCGACAACAGCAAGAACGACTCCAATTACAATCGCTACTAGTCTATTAGAGCTCGGAACTAGAGCAGTGCTTTCAATGTTGTATTTGGTTGATGCACCAACTGACTAGTTAAGAGATACTGTCCAACAAGAGGGCCACAACTTCGCCAAGGCGCGGGAGGATTTGGAGGATTTGGAGCCCTTCTCCTCCAAGAGCTTCAATAGGAATCCGCCTCCAGAAGAGGCTTCCTGGATGAACGTCCCAATCTGTGGGTGGTGAGGGTTGTCGATCACATACCTTGGCATGGCGGGACTCGGTGATTTTTGGCTGGGGATTGGGAAGTGATCTGTGCTCTCTAAATCTTCAAGAAGTGCCTTGCTGGCCGTCAAGAGATTGCGATCAAGATCGATCAAGTACCAGCTCCAGTGGAACGTGCCCATGGGGACAGGACAGTCCAGGTATCTCCCCTTGCAATGTAAAAGATTTCCCATCTCCATTTCGTACCATCTGCGAGTTCATCCTGCGAGGCTTTCCCAAGTGCAACCCGTCCACCCTTGACCTTCTGGGAGCTCAAGACGACCCACCACTTTTCACAAAAGAAGTGCTGCAAAAAATGGATCTGGCTTTTGCCCAACTATGAGCTTTCAGTACTTAGCATTAGCCGTCCCCCAAAAAATACAAGTATTGCCGGGGGTGCTTGTGGCATCACCTGATTGGCGAACACCTACCGAGTGTGCCAGACCTTGTAGTAACAATGGACAACTGCGCACAATTACAATTGAACACACAAACAATAACAACCCGACCACGACATTGTGATTGATTTTAACCATAGGGAAATTACAATCGACATTAAATCAATGACAATAAAACTACACTTTCTAACCATTTAAGCTAATCAAAAAGTAAATGCATCATAAAGCCACCATTAGTTTATAAGAAAAGGCCTACCTGCACGCACACACTCATATGATCTCATATCTACCATTTCGTCACAGCACTCCTGGTAGCTCCTTAGCTCCCCCTTTAAAGGGCCATATATAAGGATACCCCTGGCTCCTGAGATCCCTCCTAACCACCAGCCAGCATACGCACCTTTCTTTACTGCTGTCGGTTAGTTCGGCAGCCCAGGTACGTCCAGGAGGAATCTGCATCGCGGTAAGCCTACCGAAACAGTTGCTGGGCGGGATTCATCATTAGAAACCCAGCTGGTGGGCAGTGAGATAGCGGGTTGTAGGTTATGACAAGCCATTGTAAGTCATGACAAACCCCAAAATGGCATCTGGGCTATGGTCAGCGGGGGTTTGATGCCAAAATGCGAGAGCCATACAAACATACGTCAAGTAATTTCAGTGATGTGGTTCCCAAGATTTGCTGGTAAACCGCCAGCTAAAGTAATAATCATTATCCATTGTCTTACAAAACATCATCAATCACGGTCAGTCAGGCATTGTTCACAAATGAGTAACCATCTACAAGCAATCAGCATTGACAAACCATCAGCACAATAAGCATCAGAATCCAGCGATCGTTAAACATAACCACCACTGGTCATCACAATGATCGGCTCATGTACCATCAATTGTCAAACTATGGTACATGAGCCATTCATTATATCAACTTGGGTCCATTGGGTCGATTGGGTTTATTCTCGTTCCATAGAAAAAGGTCCAACTTAACTTCACCAAAAATCATTTCGACCCAAATTAAGCCACTTATAAATTCACCAAAAATCGCTGGCGTCCTCAGCATGGAACAACAACCAACAACCACTGGCCAGTCACCGCCGCGCCTGGGAGATGGCGATGTAGCCTTCCTGGTACGTAATGGCTCCCGTCAGGGACGTCCACAGGGTATTGGGATCTCCTCCTGGGCGTGCGCCGGAGAGCCAGGAGTTGCGACACGTGGGGCTTGCCATGTAGCTATGGCTGATGGTGGTTGATGGTGGTTGATGGTGGTTGATGGTGGTTGATGGTGGTGGATGGTGGTTGATGGTGGTGAAGTAACTCGTTCATAATGATAAGTGGGATAATGTGACAATTATCTATATCGTTCCATCATGTTTTATCCACAATAAGTTGGATAATGATTAAGCCATTTGACTATAGCTCTATGTACCTCAACTATCCTTAACTGGTACTTACCCTAGTTATAAACTAACCTAGCAAACTAGGGGGGCCGCCCGAGTCATCCAACAGGGGAAAAGTGATGGCTAACGTGGTTGTTTTTGAATGGCTTATCATGCTTAGCCGACTTGTACTTGGGCAGTCTCTGTAGGATTGTCTCAGACATCAACAGAGCCATTGACGCCGACGCGGTCACATTACTGGCAGTAGCTATGCCGCAACTTCTTCACTGATTGCATTGCCACGATTCGCGTGTGGCAGACTTGGGATGTTCAACGTTTCTTGGGCACCCGCTATTCCTCTTTCGCTGGTTGAGATAGCAAAGCGTAAACATGTCCGTTGGGCAATGTGTTCTGTAGTTGATCACGAACACATTGTCAAGTGTGTTTCCCAAAATGGGAGTACCCCATACCCCCGACCCAAGAAACGAGGTGCTCTGTAAAAACAAAGGGACAAACTGATAAATGAGGTGGTTACAATTTACACACAAGTTGCTACCCATCACACAACTATGCCGGTCCAAGCTATCATCTCAAACAGTGATAGTATGATTGAACAGTTGACTATGAACAAAACATAAATGAAACAACCAATGTTGTGTACTGTTGCTCATGCATGTCAACACGTTCCATGAACACCGTCGTTGCGTAGTTTGTTTATAGTCAACATGTTTGTTTGTTTGTTTGCTCGTTTGTTCGTTTGTTTGTTTGTTTGTTTGTTTGTTTGTTTGTTTGTTTGTTTGTTTCTAGCCAATGCAACGATAATTTGATAAAGTTGATATGTTGCATTTTCATTAATTACTTTGTGAAGGGTTTCCCCCCAATGCCTACGGACACAGCATGTCATGGCAATCTCTTTGGCCAGGATGCTGCTTCCGACGACCCGCAGTTTGCTGGGCGTTGAGTGTGGGACACCCGCACTTATTGCCTCAACTGCTTGCCGGTTTCTAGCAACAATGCAGCACATGATCCACACATCAGTTCCAGGTTGGTTACAAACCCTAATTGAGTGGAATCACCAACGCATAACCCGTGAGTTGATCGATTAACAATAACCAACAACAAGCGTACTGGGTCAGTGATTACAACCCCTATGGAAAATATCAGGCAAATCTGAAATATTGCAGAAACATATTCAAAACATGTCAATTAAACCAACGGGTTCAACTAGATTGGGCCTGGACTTGACAATGAATACGCTTTAGGGCAGGGTAAGAATAAAAACCTGCAAAGCTCACAAAACATGATGACATGATCCTAACCGGTGCCTTCATGCCTCAAAGTAAACAACGCCCGAGAACAGCAAGAAACGCACACGTACACACAAACACCAAGAAACCCATTAAACTTCCCTTCGAACTTGTTCATGAACACATTTTATATCAGCAGTTGGGAAATGCTCCCAGTTCAACTATATAGCTGGTGTCCAGGGATTGAAAAAAAACAGGTTCACAAGTAATATCACCAGCATAAGCCAGCTATCTTTGATGATTAATTTATGGCTATTAGCTGTGTGCTCTGATAAAACTAGTGGTGGGTTCCTTACCGCAGTCAAAAACAAGAGCTTGATCTTGCACCTTTGACCTTTGACGTTGCTCAGCTTTCCCCCATCGCCCACCATGCGACGTTGAGGCGAAACTTGTTGTGATCCGCCAGCACGGAGACGTTGGACAGAACCACCGCAGCGCCAGCCTCGAACTTGCCGTAAGCCACGCTGAGGCCCAATTCTTGGGAGTGCTCCAGCCTTCGGGCGGCAGTGTCCACCAGTGCCGAAATGCACCATTCGTGGTGCACCCTCAACAATTCACAAGCTCTATGCTTGGCAGCTGGCATTTGGTTTAGAACCCTCCTGGTAGCTCCAAACCGCTCCCCTTTTGAACGCCCTTTAAAAGGCTGTATGGGCACCCTGGCTCCTCAGCTCCCCCCCAACCACCACCCAGTCAGGCATGAGGCTTTGTCCTGACGCTTGTGACCTTGGTAACCTGGTTTGAATGGCAATTTGTGCCCAAGACTGTGGAGATTTCCAGCTGGAAGGGTGAGTTAGAGGTTTTGCTTAAGGCAATGTCAAGCACAAACCAGCCTGCTAGCCTGACATAAGAAATACGCACTGTCAATGCACATGTTGTCTACCCATCCATCGGTGTTCCTTTTCCGAAACGCATTTGTTTCACAACTTTGGGTGCCTAGGGAATCTTTGCATGGTCAATTTGTCTCATTGGGGTGGTTTTGTCCATTGGTCCGGTCCACTGGCTTGGTTCTTGGTTCTTCTCCGCCATTGCCAGTGGTACTTACCAATGTTAGCCATCATTAGTATTGTCAAAAACCAATGCCATTGTTGCTCATTATCCCCCACCTAACCAGCCATGATTGTTGCTCACTATCCCCCACCTTGAACCGATGGTTGATCATCACTACCAGCCAATTGGACCAAGACACCGAATCCGCCCATCAGAATCCAATTTCCACATGGCGGTGTGGGGTGGTATGGCACCTTCCCTCCTCGGCAAACCCCCGCGAATGAAATTGGGAAGTTGTGAATCACAGCAGTTTGCCTGTCACAAATCACAACTGTGAATTTGTATTTTTAAGATGCAATCAAAATAAAGTAGTTGTGATCAACTGCAGCGTTGTTGTTATTGTCAATGTTGCTACCATTGTAAACCTTGTGTGATTAATGATTGCCCATGTATGTTGGCAATACAAATGACTACAGCAACCATTGATCAGCAATGGCCGATTGCCAACTGACAAATCAATTGGTTGGTTGCGAATTGGCAATCATTGCTTGAACAACCAGTTAAAATGGCGATTCCCAAACCATTCATCTTTGCTTCAGAACATGTTTGAGTGATCAAAATCATACTATCACCAACCATTCACCATTGCCAACCAACTGATCATTCTAAGTCATCATTGCATAGCAAATCAATAACCGTTCACCCACCATTCATTAATCATGGTGATTCACCAGCCATCCACAATCCCACTGACCAATGATTGGTGATCCATTGGGTGATTGGTTGGTTGATGTTTCACTGCCCATGTACAGCGGTAGTGTGATGATCAGCCCTCAGGTGAGCCGGCCACAAAAACATCGAGCACTGGCAACCACTGAGCATTGCTAAGTATTGTTCTCCAGAGTTCAACCAATATTTTCAAGTGATTCACCACCAAATCGATCACTCATCCAACTATGATGTAACCCTTTGTGGACATCCTTAACTACCATTTGGTGAGCAGGCACTCCGGGCTCTCTTGGCGTAGATCATCGCTCCCAACCACCAGCCAGTTGACCTCCAACTTGACCAACCATTTTGGATTCTTCCTAGAATACTTTGGCCATTCCATACGCATCGATTCTTCACCTGCCATGGCTCGCCACCACGATGCGTGCGTTGCCGCTCCCCAGATCACCCTCCACGGCCAGGACCAGACTGGGCTTGGCCGCCAGGGCGATGCTGCCGTCCAACTTCTTGATCCATTTGTGGAGGCCCGACTGCTGCACCACCACCTGCCCAGCAGCAACTTGGCTGCGCCCTTGGCTACGCCCACTAAAGTGCCAAGTGAGTTGCGAGTTTGGTTGGGAAACCTGCTAGGACATATGGAGTTTATCATTGACGCCATGGGATCTGTTGAGAAGAGATGCTATGTACAGAACGGGAAGATGTTCATTGCGTTTGAAGAATATCCTGTGCAGGGTGGGGGGTCTCACCGAGTCTGTTGATGGAAGGAAACAGCATATCCTGCTGGCACGGGTGAAACGCTACCAATGATGTGGCATGGACTACCGGCTTGAACAGGTTGGCAAACTCATTAGTTTTCATTGATCTATCCCTGCCTCACTTGGCAATCAACTGCCACCAATCAACGAAGGATTGGGAAACATTGGGAATATGATATTTGTACCCCAGCAACATCCACCAAACAACTAAGAAAACTTGCTTGCCACAACATGTGATGCAAAACCAACCACAACAACAGAAAACATGAATTGAACCAGTTACATGGCAGAAGGAGGATCAATCAATCAATCAATCAATCAATCAATCAATCTATCTATCTAT
>VSDK01018836.1:349544-361093 GCA_009767595.1 Symbiodinium kawagutii
AACAGCAACAGCAACAGCAGCAGCAGCAACAGCAGCAGCAGCAGCAACAACAACAACAACAACAACTTGCTCCCCTTTGTACAGGTTTGTTTGCACAGGTGGCGCTGCAATCGATTCTTCGAAGCATTGTATAGGCCGGTGCACCTCTGGGAGTTTGTATATAGGATGGATCTTTATGGCGTCTTAACTACTTCACCCACAGTGGTGAGGAGCAGGTTGACATCCGCTTACAAGAACAATTGCTCCCCTTTGAAAGGATATGATGGTTTCTTGATATGGGGGTACCCCCAAATCATCCACTAGTTGTTGGATGCTGTTGGTACTTTGTAGCACTAACCCAACCATTTTTGGAGTGGTTCCCTATATTGAGAGACGCCCGCATTTGGATTCCCCTGGCATCCCCGTTTCATGCTGGCGCACGGGCCAGACGCTTGTAAGACCTGGCGATGTAAAACGCTTGCTGCGCAAAGGCTTCTGTGCGGCGCGCATGAGGGCAAAGGAGTATCATAAGGGCAGAATCTTCCACCAAAATGGCTGAGTAGCACCATCCTTGATACTTGTTTTTCACCCCCAAGCAGTCATGACTTGATACTTTGTGCTTGGCCTTCTCTAATAGTTGTGATGTATCACATCAACTTTAGCTATTATGATCATCCAGTGGTACTGGCGATCGAGCGCGCTGAGATGCAAAAAATGTAGAAAATTAATCTGGCGTAATTGCTAGTTACCCAGGATCATTGACCATGGGGTGAGATACCAGATATATGTGAAAAACATTGAAAAACAATGCTACCACGGGTGACCAAATGTAAGCACCAACCAATACATCGACTGTTGCGCAAACGATTCCTGAGCAGCCATCAACGACCTACCATTATCACACCATCATTCCCAACATTTCTGCATAATGAATCAACAGCCACCAACAGCCTATTATCAACTTCCTTGATGTACCGTTATACTTGCTCCAACTGTCATCATGAATCTACCGTCCCTAACCCACCAGCACCAAGCATACAAACTCAGGGTCACCAAGACTCACTAAGCATCGTCAACCATTGCTGTCCAACCATCCTGTTAGTGCCAGCATGCGTCATGAGTTGACGGTTGTTGATCAACCGCTAGCAGCCAACAAGTGTCTACCAACCAAGGAGGTGTTGTCATATCCCGATTCTTGTTGGACAAATTTCCTGGACTTTTCATTGGAGGCTAGTCGTGATTGCTCATGGTGGCAAAGCATTGGTTGACGATCATCAAATGGAACGGCATGGCCATATACTAGACATTTTTGATCACCACACAATTACACAACTATGAACCACCTCTGACGAACCATGCATCATCAATCAACCCTGGTCAGCAACAGTAAACTTTGCAATCATAATCAAATCAGTATAATTGTCCTGTCCTTGCCAACGGAGTCAATCTTTCTGAACCATTATACCATCCACGTTGTTCTTTTCCTTTGGGTTGGCCAGCGTTAGCAACTATCATGAGTCATCATTAACCATTCCTGACTAGTGCACTTAACCACTATATACAATCAACAAGCATAATTTTTCATCAACATTGGCCATCACCACTATCGACTAATACACCTGAAACATCATTTGCCACTCAATCATCGCCGGCCTCGCCAAGATTCACCATGAACCGGTCATAAACCATCCTTGACCAGTTCATGAACAACCAGTTCACAATCATGTTCGCCGTCATGTTACCATCGATAAATCAATTACAGTACCATCAATTTACGCCCAGTTCTGGTAGCTGTTCACCTGGCAATTGGGGAAAAATCATCCATGATCCACAGGAACAGCTGATGAAACACAAGATTCCAACCCCTAATCCACCAAAACAGCTGGTGAAATCAAAGGTTTCAACCCCTAAGCCATACAAACAGCTGGTGAACCCCCAGATTTCCCGCAGTTCCTACGCGTAGGTGGCCCACCTGCACCCCTACGCGCTGCGCCGACACACTGCTGCCAGCCGCTTGCACAGCGACGGCTTGGGCCTTGGAGGCGTATAATGGTTGATATCTAACAACGGTTAATATCCAATACTATGGTTAGTATCCAATACTGTACTTCTTATATACTATGGTTATTATCAGGTTCATACGGTTATACTATGGTTAGTATCAGGTTCAGTATAATGGTTGATATTACTATCAAGCTTGATATCTAATGGCCGACAGCTAGTAATAGTTGATCTAGTACTGGTTCACTTCTAACAAGTTGGTTGGTAGCATGTAAGGTTGTTAGCTATATGCAAATATATAATGGCTGATGCCTAATAGCTTCATAATGGCTAGATAATTGCTCATTATGAGCGATATCTAATTGTGATCAAGATCTAGTAATGATTAGTAGCTAAACATGGTTGATAATGTTGATATCTATTGATATCTAACAATCGTTCATATCAAACACGGGTTGATAGTCAAGCAATCGCTAAAAGCTTCGTACTGTTTGATAGCTTGGGCCTTTTCGATACAGGGCGCGGACTCGACCACAAGCAGTGCAAGATTATTGGATATGATTAGCCATGAGTAGTGGCAGTTAGCCATTGGATAACAACGAACTAGCCACTATCGTGGTTTAACTAGGCTGTAATCCACAATAATGATTAGCCACTTATTATGAGTGGCCATTGGTTAAGCATTAGTTAGGTAATAGTGGTTCCACTCTGTGGCAAAATGACCTGGTTGCGTAGAAATTCCACCATTTATAGCTGGTTTACGTACAGAAAAAAAGGTGATGGCTTCAGCTTCCAGGAAGGATTACTCAAGGGATATAGCTATAGCCAAAGAAGCTGGCGGAACACAACGGATTTATGGTCAGGATGGTGGTTCATGGTGGCTATTAATTACTAATGGTTAGCTAATATACAATAGGATGGAGAATCAGTTAGATGCTGGTGGAGGCGAAGAAAGTGAATGGACCAGCTGACAAGCTTGCCATACACCGCAAATGAAAAAAAACATGTGATCGGCAATAGTGCCTATAAGTGAACCAGTGTATCAGTGGGTTCGACAATGCTGATGCAGGATTAGCCATGACTATACGCTATCAGTCACTCTTGCAGTACCAGTGTATGAGTGAACCAGCGGCTAACTATTAGCTGATACTCCCTTGCAGTCAGTGAGTTGGCTTATCAGTGAATCAGGCAATTCACCATCAACATCAAAAGACTCACCACTCACCATCAATCAGGCGGCAAACTGAAACAACCTATCAAAAAGACCTCCACAAGCTCATAAAAAATCTCCCAAAACAACTCAAAAACAAGAAAACAAAAAACCTCAAACAAGTCAGGAAACTTTGTCCCCTCAAAATCTCCAAAAATTAATCAAACAATTCATAGAACGTTGTCTCCTCAAAATCTGCAAAAATTGATCAAACAACTGATAAACGGTGTCCCCTCAAAATCTCAAAAAAAAATCCAGCAACTCATGAATGTTGCCCCATCAAATCTCCCACACATTCCGCCGGCCCAGGGCTTTCTCCAAGCGGCTGCTGCGCGGGAGGCGGGTTTCGCCGGCCACCCCCCGCCCCTCCACGGCTGCCTGGCGCCTGGCGAAGCTGACGTGGCCTAGCGGTTGTGATGCTTGGAGTGGTGTGTTCATTAACCAACCATAATTAATTGTTACCATAGATCCTATTAATATGGTGAGTCTAGTTAACCATTAACAGCAACCATGATTAACAGCAACCATTACCAACAATAATAGCTAGTTAATGGTTTATAATAGGGGAATAGATAGCAACAATGATAGGGGACAACCATGATCAATGGTATAAGCACCCCTATGGTTAATAAACAGCTGGTGTTTGACAATGGTTAATAGCTGGTTGGTGGTTTCAGCTATAACCATATGGCTGTTTATAACTGCTTGGTGGTTGAACCACCAAATATGGTTATGAGAACAACTAGTGGTTAACAATGGTGAATACTATGGTTGTATTGTAATGATTGACAATGATCATAAACTGGCGGGTGGTTGAACCACCCCTATGAAAAATAAAATTAGCCAACCAAGCAATTGGTAATAATTGACCACTAGGGAAAATCAAAAATGCTTGAAACCACCAGCCAGATGGTTATGAAGGTCAATTCATGATGGTTTTGAAGGTCTGTTCATGGCGGTTATGACTTGGTCCGTTCATGGTGGTTCTGATATGGTTGGACTGGTTGATTTTTCCGTGGCCGTTCGGCATGTTTGAAATAATCAATGGTGGCTAGTGATTTGTAGCATGGTTCTGAAGACTTTATCCAAAATTTAACGGAAAATGATATAATATATATATAATGATTCAGTACTGTATATATGGTTGGAACAATTGTGGTAAATCAGCTGGCAAATGATTCTTCTGGCAGCTTGTGATGCTTATTGTTGACATCGTTGGCTCATTCTTGCTGATTTATCATCTGGTCATGCTCCACTGACAGCAACTCTTTGCTCACTCTACACGGCAAGGAAACGGCCAAAAAAGAAGTGCTGGAATTGTTGGCTTTCAGTTTCTACAGAGAAGTTAGCTAGCATTTGGTAGTAGCTGGTGGCCTGTCTCCCCTTTTAAAGTGTCAGAATGAGATACCCCGAACGCCTCCTGGCCTCGCTCCAGCCAATGCACCCAAGGTCACAGCACTCACTGGGCTCCCTTGCACTTCGTCCGGCGTCGCACTGTTCCGCGCCTTGGGCGTACTCAGTCAACGACGATGAATCAAAGCCGATGGGATTGACCTAACGCTGGATGTGATTCGTGATCAGCTTTGATCCATGATCAGCTATGATTCATGATGTGGATCAACTGGATGCTAGTTCGATTTACTGAGTATGCTGATGATTGGTGTAAACCATGGTGCTTTTTGGGGTGAAAAATAGCCATTTGGGGTCCACATTTCGCTTTGATTCACGATGGCTGCTGGAAATGTGCAACAAAAACTATCCAAAAACCAAGTCAGGAGGATCGCTTAGATCTCCCTGGTTTTTATGACGGCTCAGTATCAATCCATATCATACTAGTCAATCATCATTCCTAATTATATCTAACTATATCTAACTATTATCAATCATGATACTGAATCACAAAAAGACCAGTTGCGCAACATAATCATTGTCAATCATTATGCCTTAGCTGACCAATCATAATATCAAAACATATTGTTTGTGATGTCAACCAATATTATCAATCCACACCATACTAATAACCAAACATAACCTAATGAACCTTTTTAAGTGTGTGTATAATTTGCTTAACTAAATCACAATAAGCAGGGTTATCAAGAAATTAACCATTAATTATCAATCCTTATCATACCAACAACCAATAATCAATAACCAAACATAAGCTTGATAACCTTATGAACTGCTTGTATAATATGATGAATTAAAACCAAATCAACAACTACCAGGGTTATCATGATATTGTTCATTTTTAATCCTTACCACCATGTCATGCTCAAGAACCAAACATGACAAAACCATTATTAACCATTATTATCAATCCGTATCCTTATCAGACTATAACAACCAATAATATGATAATAATGGTTAATGACTTCAATAACCAGACATAATGATTAATCATGCAGATATAACTATGATCAACAATAATTGATAATGATAACTAGAACAGCCAATAATAACAATATAGCTATGGTTGTTATAGCTATTGTTAACAGTATTGATAATGATAACTTGAACAATATAACTATAACAACCAAAAATAACCAAACATATCATGATATCAATCATCTTTATCAATCTTCATCATGATAATTGATAACAACCAATAACTATAACAACCAATAGTCACCAAACATAACAAATCCCGGTATCAACCTCCCGTCCTTCCGTCTTCCCGTAACGTCTCAGCTCGCGGCCGCATGTTCTGCGGCCACCTGTGCGGCCAGCGGTCCCAGCGAGGCACCGATGGTCTTGGGCACACCTGGCGCGCAGCCACGGGAGAGGTGACCGGGGGACCACCCAAACGGAGCCCGGCGAATGCGGGAAAGCCCAGCAGTTCATAGGGTGAATTTGCTATGAATTTACTGGGGAGCTGGGGAGGATTAGCTTATATGGTTTTATTGGGGGTTGATACCACCAAACGGTCAACTGATCATGTTTGGTCGGTGAAAAAGATCCATGACGAAATGTACCATTCATCATAGCCAGTATGTACTGGGGACTTTGATAGTCAAGTGTCACCGTTGTCCCAGATTTAATGGCAGCGCTACTTGATGGTGAATGGTCACAAATCGATCATAGCAAGAATGAGCGAATCATTGCTGATCATAGCTCCTAAAATCATTGTCATTGCTAGCTGCGACTTTCCATTGGGGAGACCAATCAATGATTTTATCAGCAATGATCAGGGTTCAACTATACCAAATTTTATTACCAATGACTATAGATAATAACAATTACCAATGATCATAGCTAATAAAACCATGTAATTAAGCTAATCCTCCCTAGTAAAATCATGGCTAATTCACCCTATGAACTGCTGGGCTCCCCCATGAACAAGAGGAGTCCATCAACCAGCCATGATTATGAACTGAAGTTCTTGCTTCTTCTTGCTTCTTGCTGCCATGCTGTGAACGATCCCAATATTCTTGCTGATCACATGCTATCCAGCTTTAAAAGTCACAGTCACAGGAAGGAACTGCAAAAAAGGGCGCTTGAGAATGATGGCAATGCAAGGGTGGAATAAATGTCGTTGCACATGCTGCTTGAAGCCGGTAATTCATACATGATCATACTGTACTTTTTTTTGTAGCAAACAAATTCTTCCAAGACGTGCATGTGTAGATGTACAAAGTAAAAGTCACTCAAGATTTCATGGCTCTAGACAGCACCTAGATCTTAGAAGCAAACACCGATATCTTCCCACGTCTGAAATCGACCTGTCATATCCCTAATGCTGCAAGTGCCTTCTGAGAAGGCATTTGGATCCTCAAGCCTCAAGTACAGGGGGTATTTGAATCTCATGTAGGCATTTCTCAGAATAGGGGATCCCGCTCATGACCTATGAAATATACCAACCATTTTGAAGGTTCCCGCTTTTTTAAGAAACCACCATATGCCTATGGGTCAATACCCTGTTTCCCCAGCTGTTTACATCCCCTCCATGACCAATCTAATCGGAGGGATGTTCACCTAACCATTTCTGAGAGGGTTAGTATTCACCCAGCTCGCCATAAATGGTTGGTCTCTTACCTACATTTTCTTATCCCCAATTATCAACCACTAATAGCTATAAGGCCCAAAAAACCATGAGCAAAAGTTCTATTTGACCACTGAAAGCCCCAGTTTTTGGGAGGATCAACCATCAATCCCGAATTTCACATATCTCGGCCACCCCTGGAAACTCCAACCTGCAGCTTCCACCACACGATGGGCCAAGGTTCCTGACAACAGGTTGCTACCAGGGCCAGCGCATGCATTGACCGCGTGATGGTGACATGCTGGGGATTGGTGTGAGATCTGGATGGTGTTGATCAATGATTTTTACTGATTATACAGACGTTTGATGCTTGGCAAAAAACAAGTGTGACCCGTTGATGAGAAAATTTAAGTTGGAAACCGAGGCAACTATGAGTAATAGGGTGTTCCACCATAGATTTTCTGAACCAACCTAGTGAGCTGGGTCATGGCTAGCTCAACCAGCCGAAGAAACTCCTGGGATGATCCCTTCGCCCGCCGAGGTGGGCGAGCGCACCACAGGAGTACGCGGAAGCGCCCGCAGTCAGGCACCGCTGTAGAGCCTAGCCGTGGCAGCGCCAGGGGGGCAGGGGGTGCCAAACACCAGCCATGATCACCGTGGCTTATACCAGCAGCAACTCGTCGAAGCAACAAACATGGGGACAAGTCATAAGCAACGAGAACATGGAACCCGTGTGAACCAATGAAAATGCGGATACCATCTGCAGTACCCAACCACCAACCATGACAACAATAAACATGGATAAATTTAGCCGATGCTTGTACTTGTTGGGGGCATCAGCATCAATCCTCCTGATCATCCTTGCGAGGAAAATCATCTCTGAGAGCAAAACCCTGCCTGCGCTGAGGTGTTCACTGACCCCTGTATTGTTGGTATATGTGGCATAGACCCAGATCTATTGCTGACTACCTGGATGGTTGGTATGTCTTGGTATTGGCCCGCCACTACGCTGGAGCTGACCATCCCCAAGCTGAGGCCAGGGGCCGCTTCCACACCAGTTTCGGCCACTAATAGGGAGGCGTTCTCCGGCGACCTCGGCACCGGTGATAGCCACAGAAACCGGGAGATTCTCATGCGGGCGTTTCTCAAGCCATGGGGGACACCCTCCTTACCATGGAATTTATGAAGCATTTATAGCAATAAACGAACCATAACTTTGGGGGCTCCCTAGGGCTTGAGAAACCACGCTTTGTGTGTCTGATCGTGCCTGCTCTGAAGGCCAACCAGCAGCTGTCCTAAACAACTTTTGTCTCACATGCTGCAAAAATGGTGCGTCTACTAGTTGTTGGCTAAGTTGGTGAACATAACAATTGTGCCCAATTGTATCCAGCAGGTGTGGCAAAAAAAACTCGGGTATCCGTGAAGTATGGCAATATATAGCTAGGTTGTTACCAGGTGCCACTTTGCAGTTGAACATTCTTATCTCTTTTCCCCTTTACTCTGGCGCTGATCGAAAATCTATAAAATGCCAGGATGGTCAAGTTCGTACTTTCACAAAGATGGAGTGCTGGGCCATCCCAAATGGGTTTCTAAATTCCGTGCGCAACAAATGGAATGGCGGTCCCTCTTACTGCGGGTACTACCTACGAGTACGTATCGTTGAGGTATTAGGGTACAAAAGGGGACAATGCAACACATTATTTCAGGATGATTCCTGCTTGAAAATGATGATCTCCATTAAATTCTAGCGGCTAGTCTTCCTGCCAATCATTCTTCGCCAACAGGTTTGCCCTTTGATTCTCTCATATTGATCGCATTCTCATCATCGTAATTATCATCGGCCAAAGGTATTGACCGTGGCAAATTAAGCAAAAACCCACCATTATTTATTTTGAACATCATGGACCAACGTGATTACGTGGATGTGCACCCCCACTTAGTAAGTGGTTCGTGACCATGGTTCTAGGGGTAATAAGCTACCTTGTAGGGCTTATAACCATGGTTATAACCCCAGCTGCACATCCAACTAGGAACTAATCGCATCACTAGCCATGCTGCAGGGTCGGCTCCTTAGTGCCTGGCAATCCCGTAGCCAGCACTCCCTCCTGGGGCGATGCTAGGACGTGGCCCTTGGATGGAAAGTCCTCTCTTCATCGCTGAACAAGAGAAGGGATCACAGGGATTTCCATGGTTCAGTGGCTCAGTGATGGTTAATGACGGCCAAGTGATGGTTGGTGATGGTGAAGCGATGGCAAATTATGGTTGAAGCGATGGCAAATGATGGTTAAGTCATGGTTAAGGAATGTTGGTCTGTAAGAGTTGACAAAGGTTTGGATGATGATGACCCAACCTGCTGCCATCAGCTGCTCCCCAAACCCTGCGCAGGCGACCTGGATACGATGCACAGCACCGGGATCCACCTCCTTCAAGGACGTCAGGATGCCCTTGGCGACCTCAACAACTGCGCAAGGTCAGCAACTCAGTTGTCACAGGTTGTTTTGGGAGTTGCTTGAGACATGGTACCCATTAAACTTAGGCTATAATATCAATTCAAATACAATAATTAATTCTAACTGGGCGCAACCGTTTTTGAAACTAAGTGCAACATTCCGATGGGCGGAACTCGGATCATTCCGCGATGAATTATCGTCGGTGTTGACGACCTGGTGAGCCTGCCTAGATGATAGGAACTTGTCGTGCGAGGCTGAGGGTTCTATTTCTAACTTCTACCACCCTAAGGTGGAGCCCACTGGATTGATACAGTTTCGGAGCCAGGGCATCATCCCCAACCTTTCATCAAGCAAGCCAAGGCATCATCCCCGACATTGGAACCCCCACCAATTGATAGTCGCTGACCATCAAAGATTTACCATTCTTGACCACGCGCTATCGCTGGAAGCGGTAGCAGCACGGGGAAATATGACTCCTTTCGTACAGCATGGTACCTCCTGGTTAGATTTGTTGGTTTACAAGCCACCTAAGTACAATCATATCCGTACCACTATCTACCACGAGCTTGGCAATTACCCTAGCAAACTCACCTCAGTTAACTAACACTTGGGCACCACTAGCCACCAACTTAGTGAACTGACCTTACTTAACGGGCCCCATAGGTGGCACCACTAGCTTCAGTAACTCATCCTTGCAGGGCGAGCACCTGGCTCCCCTACTGCAACTGCAGCCACCTTCTGAGCCTTGTCTGCCTGCCAAATCAACAGCAGCTGGCAGCTGAAACTAGTACGTGATTTCCCTAAGAAATATCAGCAAATCTTGAAAGCGAAAGATAGCCAATCACTCAGCAAATTCCTCGAAAAAGGCGAAGGGGGACCATTCCTTGAGGAAAGCGCATGTTTCGGCTTTCGTCAAGCAATTGCAATGATCACCAAAAAACTATAAGGGGCAAATGCGATCACAACCATTGGTTGGCTGAGCCAGCCAGGATGATGTGGCATGTCTCATGCATTTTTTTCAGATTCTCGGGAATTTGTTGACATTTCAAGCTTGAATCTTCACCAGCAGTGGCGTATAGAAGTGCGACAGTGCATTCCATTCCCGCGAGAATCATGAACTGAGCATCAAAGGTATATCAGACATACAGCGCTTAAATGGACGCATGCACATACCTCAAGGCAAATCAAAAGACAACGTCAAAAACCGCAACCACACTTCAATACACAATAGTTGTCAATGACTTAGGTTCCAAACCATGCAAAAAAACATGGGCATACGTGGATTTGATTATACACTAACGCGCCTGATATGTATATTGTAGATGCATCACGGACTGCATGCTGCAGCACAGGAAAGTCAACTGGTCCAAGCCGGCCATGAAACATCCACACCTTTCGGTATCCAGTTGTATTTTCTTTTACTGTCTGGGTAGTTTAGGCAAGGACACCTCATGGTGTTCAGGCCACGATCGTCAGCAAAAACCCAGGAGTTAACATGCAAGCGGACCCAGTCACCCGATGGATTGAAAATACTTTGTCAACATCACAAAAACAGTTCCATGTGAACCAAATGGTGACGATGATGATGATGATGATGATGATGATGATGATGATGATGATGATGATGATGATGATGATGAATCTTGAGTTGCGGGTGTTCCCCCCAGGCCAAGGGGCACACAAACCGTGCCTCCAAACCGATCGACTTGGCCATTTTCACCGCGTAGTTGCCAATCTGTCGAGGTGACGCTGGTGCAGCTATCCCCTCTCCCTGCCAATGCTGGAAATCCTGGTTTGCTAATAAACCCATCCACTCTTACAACCTCTTCACCATTTGACCCCCCCCAAAAAAAACAACAACATCCTGAGCTTGCCACCGACTTCGCAGGCCTCAGTGGAGCGTGATGGCTGCCAAGGGAACTCAGCAACA
>VSDK01018836.1:361103-433478 GCA_009767595.1 Symbiodinium kawagutii
AGCAGCAGCAGCAGCAGCAGCATCAGCAGCAGCAGCAGCAACCACAACGGCAATCACAGCTTGCCCTAACGCACTCGCTAGCTTTTGATTTCTGCTACACATTCATATAGAAGACTTACAATAGAAAGTCATTGAAAATCATGAGCTCCGTGGAAGAGTGGAGGGCGAAAAGAGTAAGAAACAGGACACAAACAAGAACAACGATAACAACAGTGGTAGCAGCAATGAAAAAAGGCTTCCACGCGGGAACTTCCACCGCTGCCCGGGCTGCTGTGGAACCAAGGCCGGCACTCATTTCGAGCAAGGCTGACCTCGGGCAGGTTGGGAGTGACCGTTTTTGAAGCGGAGAAAGCAGCTACAGTGGGTATTCTGACCATGTCATGCACAATAACTACTCGGGCCAAACAAAGTTTCAAGGCGATGCCACCTGATATCCACCTGATTAAGAGACACAAGTGCACCAAACCAAATCACTACAGCGATTTCACTTCTGTGATTTGTAGGGAGGGCTTGCAGCACTGGAACTAAGAAATATGCACCGGCAGCCAGAGCCCAGTGACAGGTCGCGAATCGAAATGATAAATACGACCAAACCGTACAAAACCTATATAATGGTAACCCAGGATGAAGCTAAACCCCTGGTTGATGGCTACCTAGGGGGGTTCCCATGGCTTAATGGAAAACCAGTCGGCTTTTAGGGGATACCCCTTATGATCATCAACCAGGGGTTTATTATATAATCCTGGGTAGCCATTAGCAGTGATTGGGTGAGGTTGATTAAAGACCCTTTCCAACAAGAATAGGTGCCTGGCCAAATTGATTTACAAGGCCCGTCCGACATTCCTTGTAGCAATGATTCTTGCCACAGTTTGCCGCTGACAACATCAATTGGTTAGTGGTTTGGCGGCTTCAATTCCTACAAGAATAGTGGTCAACCAACCAACCATTTGTTAATACTGGGGGGAAACAAGAAAGAACATACCAAACATCAATGTGAACGATTGGTCTACAATCCTGGTCCGGTGCTCAATTTCACAGTGCTACACCAGCGAGACATGCACCGCCCTGATCACTGCTTAACCAAAAACGATCGTTAGCAAAGACCTTCGAAATGGCTCCATGACGAGGATTCCGAATGGCTGCATGATGAAAAATACCGGCATTAATGAATCAAGTTGAATCAACCCACAAACTATCCCAAAATCAGGCCACAATATAGGGAATCCTTCCCACATGTGTCGGAAAAGTATAGCGGCATGACCGCTGAACATCATCATCCAATGGTTGGGCACCAGTCCCATCAAGCTGACCTTCACAGCACATGCGGCAGCTGCTACTGCAGCATGCTCGACCTTGGGTGGCTACGAGGCTCACGGAGCTGGTGGCAGTGCACAAGCAGGGTCCATGATTGGTCGCGGGAAGCATCCCAGGATGCTACGCAAACTCTTGGGCTACACATGAGAGTTTCTCAAACTATCGACCCCCCTCTGCGTGTTTGTCCCGGGGGTATGTTTCGGGTATGTTTCGTAAAACATGTCACAGATTTGGGGGTATGTTTCGGGGTATTCATCCACAACTGGATCAGCAGCCACAACAGCAGCACCAACGGCAATTGCCATCATCAGCAGCACCATCAGCAACATCACTAAATCATGAGATCATCACATCATCGTCGCATGCTCGTCATCAGAATCATTGGTAACTGGTAGCATCTGAATTGCCTTCATTATTATTCAATGTCATTTATGTTTACCTCACAGTCGCCATCCCAAGCTAGACTGCCGCATCGTTGTTTCAGCGAATCTGTGCTTATGCGATGTCGGCAACTTCTCATTCAGAAGTTTTTGCCCATGGTGTGAAGATGTGGCCATTTCTTCCTCTTCCGAATCCGATCAAAAACAGCTCAGTTTCATGTTGAGTGCTTTGCCATATGCCCATGTTGCTGGTTCTCTACATGACCATCCTGGTGAAGAAGCCTTAGAAAGTCAGGGTTTCATTCGTATATCATCATCGCTCAGAGTTTGCAGCAGCCACGTGACTCTACCGCCTTTCATCCCAAACCTGAAGGCTTTTCAAAGCTTTGGACATATTCCCATGCCGGTTCTGCGTATGGTTTTCCAAGGGGGTTCCCCGATATGTTGGAGCATGTTGTTTGCTGGAGTTGTCCTGATCATTTTGCTGGCAATGGCAATTGGTTCACCAGGTTCAGGACACATCTGCAGTGATTCCCAAAGTTGGTTCGCAGTGAGCATCAAGCGTTGACGCTGCCAGCCGAATTCCGCGGAAAAAATCATGCCATGAGGATACCCTTCCAGTCACCATGATAGGTGGATGCCATAAAGGTTACTGGAAGCATAGGGATGCGGCTAACCCATGCTAACCCCACATAATTCTTTTGCAATCAAGTAAATGAAGCGACCAGGACCATGGAAATCTTCAACCGATCAGCTGCTTATTGGACCGTGCAACTTGTAAGAACATTACGTTGCATAAATGAGAACCGAGAACATGATCCGAATCAACATTGCTCCTCATTGAATCAAGTACCATGCTGATTTTCAATATTTTGAATTAGTCTGAGTGCCTCAGTAGCTCATCGTATTATCAATAGTAGGAGGCTTGGCATGAGGACAAATAGCAAGAGAGAGAGAGAGAGATCGATCAAGGACCCTGAGAGAGAGAGAGGAAAAAATGAGAGATCGATCAAGGACCCTCCGAGAGAGAGGAAAAAACCAACCAACAAACAAACAAACAAACAAACAAACAAACAAACAAACAAACAAACAAACAAACAAAGACACAAAGAAACAAAGAAACAAAGAAACAAACAATTGGAAGCTTGATCACCTGTGAGATGCGACCGGTCACCATATGTACCTACATCATCCCCCAAAAAAGCCTGCAAACTCTAACCGCATTGGCAGCGTGGCTTGTTCCAGTCGATCAGCATGTGAACTGATGGTTCGAAAAACAAAAAATCCAGCGTCATCGATCATACAGCCTCCATGTTGCAGGATCACAGGGGCTGGTGGTTGTGCTTTACAGCCCCCTATCACCACGCACGCCAACGCTTGAGCTCATTGGTGAAACCGCCGCTCAATAAGCTAGCAGCACTCCTGCAGGCGCAGCAACCATCACTAACGATCATCACCATGACCCCCACAACAACTGATGGCCCGAGAGGAACTTCATCAACTGCGAGCAACTAGCTGCCCAGCACGTGGACTTTCATCCGGCGAAAATGCCGCAGTATTTTGGCAAAAATAATGATAGCTGAAAGCGATAGATGATTGAATCAACATGTTTAAAGAGTTCCATATGCAATGAGTGGATTACATCTTTACACCTGGCAAATGAGCGGATCTCCTCATGCATCAATGGTGGACATTGCTGCGATGATGATGATAATGGTGAAGAATGGTGGATCACTTTTGATGGGAAGCCCAGCGATTCGTAAACAACCCATGTTTGATAACTCACAAGCTATTATGGAGAGGTGCTCAGCCACAGGTTACAAAAAACTCACATAGACTGACTTGACAATGTTTCCAACGCAAGGCCACTTCAAATGAGTGTATCCCTCCCTCATGATTTATGCCTCCGTGGCACCCACTGAAAATATGGACTCCCGTCTGAACTCCGATTTCTAGGGGGAAGGATGTCTGAAAGGAAGGGGATCAACGCGAACATCTGTCGAAACCGCAGCGTCCGACTGGTCTCACACATCTCGACTCTAGAAGTTCCCCCCTTGGGAAATGCGGTGCCAGGGGAGGCGGTCAGCTCAGGCGTCTCTTTTCCTGCGCTGAGATGTCTAACTATGTGCTACAGACTGGTGCCCCCCAGTTACTTCAGTCATGCTCTACCTAGGGCAACTACCGGCTGTGGTAGATAGAACAGCACTTACGCGGGCTACAAGCCAGCTTGTAGCTAGGGGGTACCACTCTGCCCTGAAACTGATCACGTGGAACTCCCACATTGCCTGCCAACGGCAGCATATGTAGGATTTTCAGCTGGACTTTTGCTCAGCTGGCGCACCCAGCAACAAAAGTGCAGCATACTGAGCCAACAAACATGGCCTCAGCCCCTGATGAGTGGTAGATGAGGTCCCCTGCAGTGACCAACAAGAAACCAGGTTATATGCCCACCAAGAAATTGCTTGAATCTTTACACTTGGCTGGGTCTCGCCAGTGAAGGGTGAATGTCAAACTTCTGTCTGAAACCGTGCATGATCGTTCGTGTAACCAGCAGGAATCGATCCATTTCCCCCATGGCTTCAAGGAGATGTTCTGATTTTCAATGTCTTGTGGTGAGGGATTGGAAACCATATCTTTTCAGACTGGTGGAGCCATCATAGCTTTGGATTAGAATCTCATTCCCTAGTGGAACCATCATAGCTTTGCCTTGGCACCTTTGCTGCGCGACATGATGAAGGCCTTCATCTTCTCAAAGAGCTCGGCACCCATCTCCTCATGTGATCGCCCAGATAGGAGGATTGCTGGGGTCTGATTGGTCACTGGGGGTCCTACCGCTTCACGACAAACAACTACGGCGCCGGCTAAGAGAGCTGAATCTGTAAATGCCGATGCGCCTGTCAAACGGCCGATGCGCCTGTCAAACGGTAAAGGGATGTAGCAAATCGTTACAGCAAACTGGGGCATATGTATTCATAGCAGGATGTATCATGATCTATAGCTCAGCTGCTCTGTGCTGTGTTGCCATTTGCAGCTGCTGCAGTCATCTTACTATCTTGACAGTGCTGGGTAAAGGTCTGAAACTATGGGTGACTTCATGATGCAATCGGCAACATGTACACCGAATGTGTCTCTTTGTGCCTGTGGCACTGGTAATTGCGGTAAATGGGCCGGCCACATATGGATCACCAACAGCGAAAAGAAAGGAAACCAGACCTTCACACTTCGGAAGTCAACACCTGGGATGCCATTAAAGTCTTCGAGTTCTTGGCGACATTGCTGCCACACAAATGCGTGAAAGGAATCAATAAACTACCGAGATTCACCTTGCTTATTGATGGCCGGCCGACAATCGCATCTGGTGGCTGGCCTTAAAAAGTGATGCACTGGCAGTCATTGCACTGGATTGCTCATGAACCATCAGCCTATGCCAAGCCTTGGACGCTAAAATGTGATTTGCATTGGCTTGCTGAAGTTTCGATGGCCAAACAGACTGGTCCGAAATGTCCGACAACATGGAGCCGGCTGAGTCCTTGTAATATTTGTAAGCCACGTTTTGCTCATTCTCGCATCCATCCTTGAAAGACATGCCATAGCCGTCATTCACCGTCTGCTTCATCATCCGCAGCATGGTGGGGTTCCTTGGCCGAGCCGGATGATTGAATCACCGATGTTAACCATTCATTACGATTCATTGCGCATTCAATCATCATTAAAATAGCCATGACAAACAAAGACTGAACATGATGAATCAACTACCAACCATCAATTATCAACAATTATCCCTGCATTCACCCATCAACCAGTATCAACCAACCATTTCACCAACCATTTAACCAACCCATCTCACCTCACCTTCACAGGCCTCCCCCCAACCACCAACCAACCAACCCATCCCAGGCCACCCCAAGGGCCCCCCTGGGCGGCCCCGGCATTTTGGTCATCTCCTTGGCCAAGTCCAAGCAGTGCGGCATCAGCTGATTGGGCGGCAGCACCCGGTTCACCAGGCCCCAGGCAGCCGCCTCCTTGGCGCCCAGGAAACGGCCTGGCAGCTGCAACGGCGGACCCCAAGGACCCCGGGGATGCGTTGAGGGCAGCAGCTGGGGTGAGTTCACCATGGCTGGGACTTGGATGTCGGAGGTGGGGTTAGTTCACCATGCTTACCCTAAGGTAGCTGAACTAGTCCTGTAACTTTGGTTCGTTCCCGCTTACGAGACGTGGGGATGCACATCCAAGTGATTGGGAACTGCTTGCTGCGCTGTTTTCCGTGGTGAAGATGTTTGATAAGAAAGCTGGGGTAACTGCCAGTTCGATATAACTGGAGTTAGGTGGGTGGCGAACTAGCTTAAAATCGTTGGGTGCCACTGTGCAACTGGTTGCCTATTATGAATGAGCTGGTTGCTGATGATCATGGTTGGCGGCGACACCAAGCGTTGCAGGCTAGGGTTGAGCATGGGGACTCGGCAAACTTGCAGTTGCAGCCATGTGTCAATCCATGAATATGATATTGATGGTTCATAGTGGTTATTAGTCGACAATCGTTGTTGACTAGGTAAGCTTTTTGGAACTAAGCAAATGAAAGTTTCCCTTAGTACTCTGGGCCTTTCATTTTATCAGCGGAGAACAACCACGCACATCATGACGGACACGAATTGCTCATCAGGTTGCAGCGACCAAGGAATGCGTGCCACAAACTTCGGCAATACACGCTCAAATAGCAAGTCAAACACATACATGTACGGCAAATGTGGTTGCAAACATACCGGCAAATGTTGTTACTAACATACTGGCCATGCATACATGGACATTTTATTGCGGCATGATGCGGTGTGCAGGTCGTGTGATTCGATTTCCACCATTTCGCATCTACAGCCTGAATCGATTTCCTAGGCCATTTTCAGGTGCCAACTCGATGGCGCACCTCGCCCCCCCTGGCGCTACCACCGCTGGCGCCTGAAAAATGCAGCTCTTTAGCCCTGCTGGGGCCCAACATCCGCGCCAGTTTTTGGCTCAGACCCCAGGCCGGCGCAATTCCTGGCCATGGAAACAGCCAGGATGCGCAGTTGGGGGTAGTTCCCTGCGATATAAACATGGTAAATACTGGTAAAGGACATAGCTTATAACTTATATATATAACACCTAAAACTATGGTTAGTTACCAGGCACTCACTAGGGATGCACATTCCAAGTAGCGGTAGCTCATGATGATCAGTATCAAGACTGATCAGTAGTGATGGTCAATGACTGGCTCACCATGGCGTAACCGGCCGGTGATTCACCGGGGGTGAACAGGGGTGCTTGAAGATCCGGCGTTATCGCTACAGAGCAGGTTGAAACAAACCAACTGCTTCCGGGCGCCACATGGCTAATAGATGACCGACCATTTCAAATGGCCAGTTCCTTTCAGAATGCTTTCATCAATCGATTCCTGTTGGTCCTTTCTGCGTGGTGCATGCTGGTCGGCGGAAAAAATGTTCAGGTTAATCTAGGGTTCTGAGGGCTTCTAACAAGAAAGCAACGACATATCCAACTCTTGTCAGATCCACCTGGCCCAACAACTGATGCCACGATCAGGGCAACGTTAAAACCGAGGCACCAAACTTGGAATGCGTGTCCGCGAAGCTGGCATTTTCACCTGGGGATGGTGCTGAGGAGGCGTTGACTGTCTCCTTTTTGAAGCCAGGATCCTGGGGGAAGGACTGTTGCATGCATCATCCTCGGTGAGCCCACTGCCAAAATACTAGCTTGACATGGCATGACTACATACGGTTGTTCAATATTCTATTTTTGCGTCTATACTTACCAATTTCAACCAAAAATTCTCGATAGCCAAGAACAAAGGCTATGGACTTTGATCAACTTGACCCCATGGTTGGATGGTGGTTTAAGTTCACAAGGTCCAACGGACAAACCAAGAAACCAAGTTGGAAAGTCTACCATTTGGTAAGGCTGCTCCTTGTAGTTGCTGGCCTCGCTCCCCCTTTAAAGGGCCAGTGGCCGGGATACCCTGAACGGCTCCGCCCATCGCTCCCTCCTAGCCACCAGCTAGAAGTTGTATCAACGATAAATCATGCTGGTGAAAACGGATGCCTCGTGCCTTCCGCACGAACTACGGCCCCGCATGTGGCTGGTGAACACTTCAGAGCCGTCAATACACCATTAACACTCAAAATCTTGCTTCCAATGTGTATGACCTACTTTTTGAGATGGTCAAAACCTTGATGTGTTGAATAGGATGGCAGGGTTAGAACCTGAAGTTATATACGGTTGCGGCAAGAAGCAACCACAATCTGGCTAGCTGGGTGCTCTGTAACAATTATCGGCAAGAACAAGATAGGAATAACTGTCGCATCATAAGTGCACACATCGCCGTGTTCCACAAGCAAGGTCTAGACATCATAACATGCTAGTAACATCTAATCACTGTGATTGGCAGTTGGGAAGCCAGAAAAAAAAGGTCCCTCACCTAAGTTGATGGTTTCCTAACTGATCTGATGGTTTATTGGTTGCCCTTTGTTTGTTTTCCAATTACCAGCCCTGACTATCATAGGCAAACCAAATTGATGCCAACTCCCACCATGCTAAATCTGTTCGAGGTGGTCGTTGAATCCGTCTTCGGAGGGCAGGGCACAGTGTGGTTGGTAGCACGGGGCAATGGTTTAAACGTTTATTCCATAATGCCAGGAGAACATGCATACAGACATACACAGAACACGTAATACCTGTGTTGAACAATATAATATATGAGTAAAATTCAATCGAAATGAATCAATACATAATCAATACATATATAGAAAAGAAACGAGCCCTTTTTCACACATCACAAAATACAATACATTCCAGTACACATATTCATAAATATCTTTGGTGCTCTATTTGTCGAGCTTTCTCCTTGTTTCAGTCTGCCAGGAGGAATATACGCGGCGTGGTGCAGGAACTGACTGGATCTGTTTGGTGCTTCTCGCCCATGCCAAACCTGGATTGTGGAAGTCCAACCTGATACGTTGCAGTTGAAGGAACCTTGAGCAACGATTCGCAGGGTGCCCTTGCATAAACTTACCTAGCTGACGCAACTGATCAGTTGTGGACGACATGCCTGTTCACAAGTTCCGTTGGCAGGTTTGCTTGGCAAACCTGAACAAAAGATCAAAATCAATCCTGCACTTCCATTACCCTACCCTTCCAGTTTCCATGAAAGAGTAGGTAACCAGCTGGTTTCTACCAAATACTCGTAAGTGGGGTTGGTTACCTACTGTAGGTTGGGAACTGGAAGGGTAGGGTCAAATAGAGTATGAAATTGGACCATCCCAAAGCTTTGGCACAGGTGAAACTGAAGGGTCATCAGCAGTGGCATCTCATGGTCTGATCTCAAACCGAAGCATTGGGCATGAATAGCTGGTGATCAACCCATCAAATATGGATCAACCCATCAAATCTGCGGGGTTGCACACGGATTACCACCATCCAAAGCGGTAAAGCAGTGCACGCCCAGCGGTGCAGCGAGGCACTGGCAATGAGAATGTCACACGCCAAGGCCAACTCGAAGCCACCAGTGATGGCGAAGCCGTTCACCGCGCAGATCACGGGCCATGGGAAGGTTTCGATTTGGACCCGCGGATCCTTCTCCAAAGGTGTGGGGAAGTAGCTGGTGAAGATTCCATCCTCGGAGCAGCAGGCTCCTCCATAGATGAGTGTGCCTCAAAGATAGTTGTAGGATGTTGTAGGCTTTCTTTGCGGCTGTAAGCTGCTGCTATGGTCAAGCTTTTCTTGAAGTGTTGGGTTCCCAAATCATGGGCGTAGGTTGAACATATGTCTTACAGTAAACCAACCTGAGAGGGCGCATCCATCCATGATCCATCCATAGTTGGTAGAATCAGGGTCTTTGGTGTATTTCCACTGAGCGACGAAAACAACAGCAACAACAACCGGATGATAGTGGCGATGATCGTGATGATGATGATGATGATGATGATGATGATGATGACGATGATGATGATGATGATGATGATGATGGCTATTGTTGATCGATTGTGGCGTTGATACTCCACAACCTCATCACCCTATACTTGGGACCATCCCGCCATGGAGCAGGACACAGCTAAGCCCAGCATCCGCCTTTAACAGGTCCACCCCAGCGGAAAAGGCTTTGTCACCAGAGCCCGTGAGGATCACTGCTCGGACCTCAACAAGTACCGTGGGATCGTTGCCGCAACAAAGTACGGCTGTACAGTTTCACATCTTTTCTATCGGTTTTGAGGATTTGTGCGGTTTTGGGTTTTGGGTTTTTGGGTTCTGGCTGCCCTCACTATCTAAAGAACAGAAGCGGCCCTCAGCATGACCCCGCAATGCCGCATGTCTGTCTCAGTTTGGGACCTTCTTGTCATCCCGCAGGCTGTGAAAGAGCGTGGCAATCTCGTTCATCATGTCCTCTCGGGACAAAACTGCGATGCAAGAATGCAAAGTGAGCTACTTCCAGGTAGTGTGTGATGCGCTTTCGTTGTGGCATGGATGCGCAAGTTCATGAAACCTTTAGGTTCAAAGCGCGTAGGTTCAAACTGACCCAACCAGTTCCTCACCCAAGCAACTTTCCCCTGAGAAAGAGACATAAAGAAACAACATTGGCGGATAATTCACAAGAATCAACTCTCATCATTACAGGCCTCATGGATTGGGGGTTTATTGGCCCCGTTGCTGATCAAAGCGGGTAGATGCGGGCAGTACTTTGAAGCTCTAAAGGTGGTCACGATGAAGTACCAAACAAAATGCTAAGCAATTTACTGAAAAAAAAGGTAATACTTCAGAACCTGGGCGTGTCCAATAAGACTAGCCTCCAAAATCAGAAGGTCAATTTCTATGGCCACCAGCAAGCTGTGAATGAACCCGCATGTTGATGGGTGAGCTGGTAGAAGCAGTGTTGGTTTGTAAATATGGCTCTCCCATTGCCTTCATTTGACACGGTCACCCTGCCATAGTCTTCCATTCAACGCGTTTGCTGAGTGCTCCTAACAACAGCAAAGTAAACAGAACCAAGGGAAATCCAAATGATTTGCTGAACACACATTCAACCATTTTCTCTAGAAATTTGCAGCTCCCATGGGATTTATATCAACGAATTTGCTGTTGCCATGGCCAGCCATGCCACACCCAGCAACCAACAGCGCCGCTCCATGGTGAGCGCATTCTGCGCGTTGGGGAGGTTCAGCGTCACCACGTGGATGGCGCCATCCGCCTCTGTGTGATGGGTGATCTGCGACATGGCGCCACGGGTCCGGCTGAGCCAAAGGGCACGGTGAACGCATGGCTTTGGCCGCTGAACATGGCACTCCTGGGAGCTCCAAGTGGCTCCCCCGTTGAAAGGGCCTTTAAAGGGATACGCCAGGCTCCTTAGCTCCCTCCCAACCACCAACCAGTAGCATGCATGAAGATCGTGAAAAATATGGTCACGATGGTCAAGAATGGTCAAGCCCATGTCAGCCCAGCGCAAGTTGCAAGAGAACACCAAAGAACGACCTAGATACAGGACATATATAGGTAAATGACCCTCACATCACAAACAATTACTGTAGTGGCACAGCTGTTGATTCGGAATGGAGGTGAGGCGAAGCCAAGAAACCAAGTGAAAAACTTTGATGAATTGCTCTGGCTCGTAGGCCAGTTGTTTTCACCCAAATGGCAGTTTCTAAAAAAAACAGGGGTACCCCAAATCGTCCAATATTGGTCATCTGCAGAGCCATTCCATTTTTTGTTCCCCCTTTTCCTTGAGAAAAGCCCAAACATGTGTAGGGCTCCAATTTGGTGACGTTCGATCCTTCATAGCTGACGACTCCTCCCGCAACCCTGGCCCGCCCTATCTCCTCCAGGGATCGCGGCACTTGCCAACCATTGCTGCCAGGACCCGACAAAAGCTGTGCCCCAGGGCTGTCCGACTAAGATCCTAGCTATGGTCAGAAAATCTACAGGAAACCCATGGAACTCCGTACAATCGATGGTGTTGATCAACCTGTGTTTGCGGTAGCACATCGTCAATGATTAACCAGTCGTGAGTTGGTTACTGTTACTAAGCATCACAATTTGTGGTTTTAACCAACCCGGTGCCAAGATCTGCAGCTGCTCAAATCAGAGCAACTCAGTTAGTAGACTTGTGATTCGCGGCCTTGTGCATCTCAAGGAACCATCCGCGAAAATTCACCCTGCTGAAACAAGAAAGACACGAAGTAACTATCATTACTAGTTGGCACCAAAACCCTTCCTAGTTATGGGTATAACTCACATTGGGGATGCTTAAGACCCGAATTTTTCATAGGTTTTTGGTGTCAAAGGTGATGTGAGCAGTTGTTTAAATGATTTCCCTGTGACATCAACCATGTCGCTTACAAATTCTTAACATTAGCTCCAAAACTAGGAAAACACATGAATAGGCATGAAGTTGCCCACCATTCTGATTTTCTATGAATTACAGTAATTACTGTCAAGTTGAAATGACTGCAGCAACAAGAAACCCATGTACATTCGAGACAACTAGCTATGGCTAGCGAATTGAACCACAAAGGGCAGTGACGGGGGCCTAGCATTTGTTCTAGCTCTCTAGCTTTGCTAATAAATTAAATGTGCAGGGGTAGTCAAATCCATGTCACGGCGGCTCGGAGCCAATTACTAACCATCACCTAGTCGGAAATACGGCAGATTTACCCTACCATCTGACCATCTGCCTGGCAAAACTGTGAAGCGCCAGTACGCATGAGGTTGAATACGCACACTTTGGGCAAACCTTTCCGGCAGACTTCGGCTCTACAAGGCGGAACCCCCGAGTTGTAAGGCGTTAATTTGCCATTTGCATCCTTTACCTAGAGTTGTATCTGCCATAGTTGCCCTGGTTCCAAACCAGCTTGTGAGCATGGGTAAAAAAGCGCAAAGTTGCTGCAGGCTGCGCAAGGTTCTGCTGCTCTGTTCCACGGCAAGCTGGAGCCACAATGGTGCACTGATCATCTGCAAAGCATCTCACCTGTTACACCGTAGCAATCAGTGGGTTCAACTTGATAAATGACCTTTACATACCTTTACCCATATTGGCAATGACCTTGGTAAATGCGACCATTCATGTGGGTTCACGCCATGCACAACCAGTAGCCTACCAGTGGTACTTGAATCCATGTGCACAAGAGTTGGGTTCGAACCAACTTCTACGTGAGACTTAAATTTTGACGGAGTTTATGGTGTCACCAACCCAGTGGTTCTGGCCACCCCCATTCTCTCATCAGCTGGCCGCATTGAGGCGAAAGATTTTGATGCAAGGCCACAACCTCCCCTATGACGGCTGAAACATCCGGGTAACCTGAGGTAACAAGATCCCCTCCGCATCCTAACTTGAAAGCCAATCCTTTTTGTGTCCGTATTTCAACGAGTTAAATCTCTTGATTCTCTCAGATCTCACTAACATGAATCTTGGCAAGATCTATAGTGTGATATCTACAGGTATACCAGATTTTATTTCTAACTTCCAAATATCCACATGAGCTTCCCGACCACCTGGGGCCCTCCAAGGTCTGCCCCACCCCCCGGGTCAGCTGGGCACCGGGCTGCCGGGAACTGGTGGAAACCCAGCGCCTTCAGCGCCTTCAGAACGTCTCTGCCGAGCTCCTCGGGGCTGCCACCGGCCTCTGAAGCCTTCAGCAGCAGAAGGTCGGCCTCAGCGGCTCGAGGCAGATCAGGGGTAGCAACGGTTCTGCGGGCCCACCCCCGGCCTCTGAAGCCTTCAGCAGCAGAAGGTCGGCCTCAGCGGCTCGAGGCAGATCAGGGGTAGCAACGGTTCTATCATATAAATATTTTTAAATATATAAAAATAAATATAAATAAATATATATATATATATGTATAATATATTTATTCATATATAGGGGGAGAGAGAGAGAGAGTATACATAGCATGGGGTTATAATTATGCATCAGGGTTAGCTTAGTTGCTGTAATAACCGTATATTTTGGTAGGTTGTTGGTGGCTTCTGGTAGGGAATTGGTCAATAATGATCTAGTTGATGATGGGAAAAAGTAGTTGACAGTACAGCTGCTGATGGTGGTCCAAAGTGGTTAATGCTCAAGAGAGACTGGGCAGTCTGATTCTGAACGCTTCCTTCGGTTAGTCATGAGTGATTGTGGTTGATGGAAGTTTGAAATGGCTAATACAAGGTGGAGCCGCCAGCTTTTAATCAACCTCGGTTGGCGCTGACACTCTGGTAGCTGCCAGCTATATGGTGCATGAGGCTTAAATCGTTTCACGATGGTTACAGCTAACACACAGGCGAGTAAATGTCATAGTTGACCATGGTGAATGAGCGTTGACCATTTGTGGCGAATGCTGGTGATGATTCTTAGTGATTGTAATGTTTGATGATGGTCAAGTAATATCTGATGATACGATATGCTTATTATGTAATTGCACGGTGAGCAGTGGGACTGGTGGGCTTACATTTGCATATTGTGAACATGTTTCATGATGATTTAGTGATTCGACGTGGGTTAAAGTCTCGTGTTGCAATTCCGGAAAGTTAGTCAAAGTTGTTTTGCTCTCAGCAGGGCTATGACCGACCTCTTTTCAACAAAAACAGCTATGTGCTGGCAAATGGTTGAAATACTTGCATACAATCAAAACAGTTGACAAAAACAAAAACATACCAACATGTCGTGCACAACACTTTCGTCATGATGCTTACTTTACCATATCTGGAATTATGATTGCTGTTGCTGCTTTCCAAGGTTGTTGCCTGAAGGGAACATTTGCAAAGAACCCTGATGTGCAAATTTGTATATATTTGTGTCATGTCTGTCTTGCTTATCTATCATCTGCCCAGAAGACGCATTGCATCTTTGGAGTGCACAAGCCCCAAAAAATGGAATTGCTCAATGGTTCGAAAAGGCTTGGAGACCAAAATGCCATTGCTGTTAAAGCATCACCCAACGCCATTGCTGTTAAAGCTGTGAATAATTGTTCGAACGTCGACGCGTTTATTCAATCAATAACAAAAAGACAGGTGTGGAGAAACAGTTGGAAGAGTTTCTTCTCTTCAGGCTTGAGGTTGCGAGATCGAAGGAACTGGTAATGTTCGTGCCATTTACCACAAAAAGGAGGTAAAAGTAAAGCCAGTCCGTCCAACAAACTGTTATGAAAGATGTTTCTTTTTCTCGGTGGTCATCAACCCTCATCCACCCATTATCACCCATTAAGAATCTGAATCCACTACCTTAACTAGAAAGTCTCCCAAGATCTCCCAAGGATGTCCATTCAGAATCCACCACCTTACCCTGCCAATGAAAAGTAAATTTCTCAAACGCTTCGAAGCGAAAGGCCACTGCATGCGCTGCCAGATTTACTTCTTCTGCATCGTTGTCGCCTGCTGCAAGCGGGTGGCCAGCATGGAAAACAACCTGCAGAAAGCCGATGATTTATCCCTACGGATTGGTGTAACGTGGGTTAATCCTCCATACTTCAGATTTGAATTTGGAGGATTGACCCAAAATTGTTGGTGATTTATGGGTATACCAACATATTTGATGGTTAATCACCAACTATTTCTCTATCTATCCTTCCTGAGATTGGCTTAGCCCAGGGCTGGATGTACCAGCGCGTTTCACGACCTCTTGACAAACTGATTCACTGGGTTGATGGCAAAATCTGCAGGGAAGCCTTGTGATAAACACAAAATAAAGGGGGTTCCAACGTTGATTTTCCCATCAACCATTTCTGGGAATCAACAACCATCACCAACCAGCATTGGCCCTCCAAAACATCCCAAAACCATCATCTTCATAGGGTAAACCACCAACTACAGAGGTTTCCATCACCTTCCCCTCTGTGGGTGAGGTTCAAGCTCTGGCAACTTTGTGTGCAAGAAACTTGTTGCCAAAGAATTGGTGCTGATCTGTATCTCTCCATCGCCTTCTTAGGCTCAGCTATGCTGTTGGCCCGTGTGGAGGCATCTAATTTGGAACGTCTATCTCAACCATCCTAGACAATGACCAGAACCAACAAACCTCAACCATCATCCATCATTGACCATTATCAAATTATTCACCATGGATTTGCCACTATCACTGATCAAAACCGGCCACACCATTTTTTCCTCCAGCATTATATTGCCATCTATCGCCGCCCACACATCAATCCCACAGGAGCCTTTGAAGAATGTCCGAACAGATGTTGCTGCCTGCATAGGGACAAAAACAGGTGGCTTCAACGCGGGAACCGTGGAGGACAAACTCAGGCAAGGTGCTGGTGGCCCCGAGCGACGAAGCTACTTGACTATGGCTGTATAGATCTGCCACTAATGTTGGTTTCTGATTAGTGTAACCCCCCTAAAGTAATGAAAATAGATGAAACCAGCAGGTAGATACTAATCAGAAACCAACATTACTCACATTCACTTGAAAGCAATCCCCCTCCGGCGCCAAGTGTTTTGAGAGATCAGGACTGCACCCAGAAACCTCGCAATTGGCCCCAATGGGCTAAGCTTCCATCATACACAATGAAGCCAGCCTGCGAAGCAAACCCTAATGCTTCCAATTACCATGAAATAGTAGGTAACCAAATGGTTTCTACCATTGTTGTAACTGGGGTTGGTTACCTACTATTTTACGGCAAATGCCTACCCCAACAAACCATAAGTGCTAGTTACCCAAGCAAGAACTGGTGGTTTCTCAAAATAGGGGATCCAACAAATCGCTGGTTTATTCTTTGAAATGGTGAATAAACAAGGCGATTTTGGATTCCAAGATTTTGAGAAACCACTAGTGACCAAAAAAATGAACCATGACCGCTGGTTGCCACAACTGCTAATTACCAGAACTGCTAGTTATCCAAACATGGCAACTGCTACTAGAATGGTAAGTGGAAAAGTAGGGTACCCGAACTAACCACAACTGCCAAATACTGCTAGTCACCATAACGGCTGGATATAACCCCCTCTTAATATCACCTATTATTTTCCCCTATTAGGTGCAATAACTGGTAACCTTTTACTATCACCTACTTATTCTCACCCATCCCAACTAACCACAACTGCCAGTGACCCAACACCCCATCACCTATTTTTTTCAGCGCCATCATCATTTATTATTATCCTCTCAAATTACGAGTAATAGGGGACCTATAAAACCATATGGGAATATCCCCTGTGGTTACCATCACCTATGGTTATCACCATCACCTATGGTTATTATCCCCTACAAATCGTTACCCGCCTGGGCCCCCTCGGCGCCTCCTCTGGCGACTTCTGCAGCCGCGCAGCCTCTTGTGCCTTGCACATGGCCATGGCTGGCCTAGCTGGGGAGGCGGGAGGCAAGGGGGGACCCTACCCTTGGGGGCTTGGCAAAAACCACCAGCGGGGATCAGATATATATGTATATATATATATATATATATATATTTATTTATATAAATAGATAAATAAACAAATATAAATAAATAATATAGGATATAAACATTATAAATGTGGTATATCTATGACTCATGATGGGTACTTGTGGAAAAATGTTGAGAAACACATTATTGGGTGTTTCTCAAATTTGGGGATCCCCAAAATTAACCGTTTAGAGCAGACTAGAACAGGGGATGATTTGGAGGTGCCCCGTTTTCAGATGCCAAACATCGGGAGACCCCCAGTGGCAATGCATCGCTGCTCATCCCTTATTAGCCAGCAGCTCTTACACCGTTTATACTACCTGGATCATTGAAGCTTTTTGATTGCAGTAGCTGCCCCCCCTCTTACGTCTAGTTGAAGCGCCCCCTGTGTTGATCCATGCGTAGGGTGGCTTCTTGAAGCAGGGCGTACCCCCCAATCATCCATTGATAATTGATAGTCATTTGTAGCAATGAACATGAATAAACCAACCCTTTCGAGGTTTCCCTTTCTTGAGAAACCACCAATATCCAAACCTGAAATGCTACGATCAATCCTCCGCCATTCCCTACATCAGCCGCTAGGCCCCCACACAACACCTGGTGCACAGCACCTGGTGCCCCGGCCACGCGCGCAGCATCGACGACCTCAGCGGGACAATGTAACAGAAAACCTTCCATGTCTCACGAGAAAGTAGTGGTGATCACCATGAAAATCAATATTCAATTCATTGGTTACATGTAGTTGCTCTACCACTCTACCACCCCTTGTGACTTAAGCCGTCTAAAGCCTCATCCGATAAGTTTCCTCCCAAAGCATCCCTCAAGAATAGAACAAGCGTCAACAATGAGTATATGAGGCCGGTGTGACAGGGCCATCTTTGTGGCAATGTAGCTGCTACATGGCTACGAGTAGGAGGAGAAGTTGTCTTGGGTACAAGTGATCCACCTCCCACCAAACCCCGTCGGTCAAACGGAAAAACCTAGGCAAGGTGCACAGTTCAATCACTGAAACACAATTTGAAACCACCTGGCAAATGAATATCACAGTGATAATTCGTAATGAAAATTTCGCTAGTTCAGTACCTGTCTTTGCTTTGAAATAGTCCCAGTCATAGCAAAATATCAGTTGGCACATGTCAAAACATCCCGGCCGCTGATTTCTTGCTTTGCGTGGCTTGCCCTGGATTCAGGCTGCCATCACCGATGGCTGTGTAACTTGGCCCTAGCCACATCTGCCGCGGATTGCACTGCGGTAGTGTTTCCCAGCCATGGACTGCCATGGTACGACAAGTCATTAGCAGTTGTCCAGCCAAGCAAAATAGGATTGTGAAGGTGTTGGTTGATATGGCCTGGGAAACAGCTTCAAAGAAACTCAAATCGATGACCCTCCGTAAATTTCAGAGGGATCGGATCTGATCGGATAACCCTTCGTGGTTTCGCAAAAGGAATTCAGCATGTTCAAACGAGCTGTGCAGCCGCACCACCAAATGATGGGCTGAGATCTAACACCTCAATAAAATCGATGTTCATCGGTGTTCAGATAACATCTGTTAAATATGGTCAATGTGAAACAAATATGGTTTCACAGATAGCTGTTAAACTTTGCCACTTATTCAGATAACACCTCAGGTCAGCTATGCTGGCCTCAACATCTCTTAAACTTTCAACTGGGTGCAGGTTCACAGCTACCTTTCGCCTTCAGAATCTTCGCGGTCTGTCTCGTCCAAAGCACCATCCGCAGCTAGGCAAACCTAGGGCTAGAGGCTTCGTCTTTGCAACTGTCGGGTGCAAATGGACGACAACCAACCCTGTATGACCAATGCATAGTGAACGATGATGCTCTCATGGCTGCTTGGTTTCCCAAACAGCTCATTTTGGTGGTTGCGGAAATGCCCTCCATGGTTCAACCATCATTCAACGAGGGTCTTCTGGCGCCTTGCTCTCACTAGCCAGGAAATTGGGATGTTCCCATGGGATCGTTTCCGGCACGAGCCCTGGTCGTGGCTGAACTGATGCACGTGCCAAGGCGGCAGGTTTTGATGCAGGTTACGTCATTAGATCATGGATTTGCGGTCCTCCAAAACACTTGGTTTGGCCAAGAAACAACACATGCAGTACCTTGTAGTACCTTGTAGTACCTTGTGGCACCTTGTAGATACAAATGCAGCAATGCAAAGATTGAGCCTTATATATGTCAAGTTGGACTTGTGCCGTATGATGCGAATCATTGTTGCTTAAGGTTACAAGGGTAACAACCATTCCCGATGACACAATCGGGTACAGCATGATCCCAAATGAGCGTGTCACATTCAATTGCTCTGCATAATAAAATGGAACAAGTACGGGTTAGTAACAAGCTGATTGTCCGACAGCAACAAACCTACTTTGGGAGCTTCCTCGAAAAAAAACATGTTAATTCCTTCCTTCATCAGGACTACTAATAATGCCAGGCAGGTCTTAACCATTATGTTTTTTAACCAAACTACACCAAACCTTGAACACAAACACAAATACACACAAGTGAAACTGTACGTACGTGATCGGAACAAAAACGATATGGGACCTAGATCGCCTGATCAAAATGTATACCAAAGGGCACACTTCCAGGAGGATTCAGGGCTATCGTTGCAAAAGTCCTCGTCCTTTCCCGTTTTCTTGGCCCAAGTGGCTCGTAGGAAAGGATACTTTTTTACCTCAGCCAAACACCAGCAGGGTCTTTCATACATGGCAGATTCCTATATCCAGCCAAAAAAAAAAGTTTGAGCGATCGATCATCTGCATGTATCTGCATGTGGCCTCTGACCAAACCAACAATGTTAAAGCCCTACAGCAACATAATTCAAAAACCAATCCATTGCCAATCAACCATGTTTTCTGTATTTTTTGTCTGTTTCTACTACCATCTGGAAGCCAGTTCCACTGCACTTTTGCAGCAACCGGTTGTGTGGCCATGGCGATGAGCTGGATCACTACCGAGGGGCAGCGGCCTTCCCGGACGTGGGAGGCAGGTCTCCCATGTAGGGATACTGCTCGAACTCGAAGCGGCAACGGCGGCACGCCCAGCAGGGCCCCAGAAAGCCACAGACCTATGGATGGTAGGCCACGGAAGGCCATGGTGGGCCACAAGCCTACGAGTCTAAGCAGGGGATATCACTCTGGAAGCAGCTCGTGCCACTTGTGCCAGTGGAAGTGTCGGCCATGCACAGCACACAGGCAGTCTGAGTTGACAAAGGATGGTTTTGATTTGTTCACTTCGGAAAGCTCTAGACGAAGTGTTTGGTGAGCAGTGCCACACAGCAAAGGAGCCAGAAAGCATGGCCAGAGTAACAGTCACCAAGAAGGAAGCAACGTAGCCCTGTTGAATTTGAGATGGCTGACCACCATCCTGACATGACACTTCTGGAAAGCAACATAGACTACTTGATATGCATCCCCACGGCTCGCAAGTGGTCACGATTCCAATGGTTTCTAGGGGGGTGGTTCATCTACCTTGCAGGCCGTAACTAACCACGGTGAACCAACCCCAGCTGCACATCCAAGCATCAACCATCAGTAAACAATCATCCTGACTACCTTCAGGATGACACTCCTGGAAACTGACATTGACTAATATCAACCATCAGTAAACACCCCGGAAGAGCTCATGAACCCCGTGATTTCCACAGCACCTCCGTGAGGACCAGAGCTCCTCTGCGGTAGTGACTGGCCAGCGGCTGACTGGGGAAGCCGTAGACGATGGGAACGATGGAGCCTTGCGCTTGGCCTTGGCAGCGTGAAATCTGCGAGCATCCAAGCACATTAATGAAGCTTATGGCGCCTTTACGATCTTGTGGACCGACTCGGACCGACCTTATAGGGGTGGTGTTTAGACATGGGTTGATGGTGGTTCGTAGTCAGGACGCTGTGGACAAGTGTTTTAGCGAGTTTGTGGAGATTATGGTGGTGTCGTCAGGGTTTTCTCAAATTTCACGAATGTAAAGTCCACGCTTTGTGGACGACTTACCTACTATGGCAAATGATTTCCAATTGCTATGCCACTTTGAGTGCTACTTTGTTTCATTCCTTCAGGGCGTGTTGTCGAGAAATGCCTGTAGGAAAGCACCAACCCATGGTCCGAGAGTGGATCTTCCTCTTGGTTCCCAAGTTATGGGTTGCTTGAGCGGTGATAGTGATCAAACATGTTCCTTCATCACTTGTGTGTGATCAAACAAGTCAATAACTGGGTACTTGCCAGTGTGTGAGAGAGAGTCTTCGCATGGTTGCCACCTACAGGCCAGGCAAAACAAAGCAAATACAGCATGCTGTGCTAGCTGGCCAATCTGGTAGGATGTGAGCTTGCCTGCCAGTTAAAACCCTGCATGGGACTCGGACACCCCAGCCGATTGGACATTGCTCAAGTATCCTTTCTCTTCTTCTTCTTCTTCTTCTTCTTCTTCTTCTTCTTCTTCTTCTAGTAGTGGATGGCGTTACGTTAGCCCCTGATTCCTGTGAAAGAAAATTGTGCGACGATTAATTGCAGAGGTGATGAGAGATGCCACTCGAGTTGCAATTCCCCCTTCTTGTGGTGAGCCCCGCAAAGCAACACGTATCCGGGTTTCTCACAATAGAGGACCCCAAAAATGGTTGGCTCCTGACTATAACTTAAAAACAATTGATGATTCAGGGGTACCGCTAAATCATCATCTTCTTACTAATTTATAAATAACGATAAGCTAACCATTTTGGGGGCTTGCCCTATATTGGAGAAACCCACACATCACCTTGGGGAACTTTCCTGGCCACGTGGCACTTGGGGCACACACGAGCCAGCTCCTGCCGGTAGCGCTCCGTGAAACGATGAAAGGAACTGGAGCCGGCAGTACCTAAGGGCACGCTTAAGAAGGCTGGTTGTTGTCCCTGACCAGCTGGTTCAAGGGCTAAGGATGGCTAAGAAGGCTGCTTGTAGCTGGTTGAATGGCTAAGGTTGGCGTGGAGATTCTCAACCACTGGGTTCTGACCTGGATGAGCCAGGATCACGATCGTCTGAGGACTTCGATGCCAACATTGTCAAGTTGTTCCATGGAGTTCGGGTGCATGGAAATGACAGTTGGCTGTCTCCGTGAAGCAGCGTAACCCTCCAACAGTGTAAAAACTCGTTGTTTGCAGTATTGTTTGGGACCGACGATGTTCATATGCAGCTCATATGGCTGCCTGCCCACAAAAAAAAATCAAAGCGCAGGTGGCCGGATGTCAGCCACATACAGAAGAACATGGCAGTATACCTAGGGTTGTCCATGATAGGCACCGTCGGAAATTAGCATTATTAGTTGTTGGCAAGGAAATCAGTGGTTGGATTGCACCATGCATGAACAAACAGCATGTACTGCCAACGTTAGTGAAGATCCAACCAGCAGCCCTGGCTGCACAACTAGCATGGCCAGCTGATGGTGTCACACACCAAACCACGTGACACTGGGCAGATCCAGTTTCTTGGGTTATGATCTCATATGATCAAAGATGGACATAAGTCATAGAGTCTTGAGTTATAGGCAAGCAAACATTTCAGATCTTTGTTACCGTTTGATCTTAATTGCTTGTCCTTGAGTCAGGTGGATTATGAACTTCACCAGTGTCAACTGGCGTTGTTCCTTCAATGACAATTTCGTTGCAACCGGATATCAAGCTCCTTGGGTGAGGGGCTGCCTCCGGCATGCTGTGTGTGCAAGCACTCTGCTGTGACATGTTCGACCGCACTTCCACAAAACCACCATTCTTCTCGATGCTTGGCTCATCAAGTTTCAGCTTCACACATGACACACAGAATCCTAGACCCAAAAACCCCACAATGTCAACCAGTGTTGGTTAGGTCTTGGTCACTGTTGGTTGTCTACATTTGCTTTTTGTTTCTTTGTTGACGCCCTGCTTCCCAAAACGACCATGCTGGACCAACACTGCCAGCACCGCAACGAAAACTCGGATCCCAGGTGCCGTTGGAAACTCCAGGAGCGGCCGAAGCAGCTTGAGGGCAAGGAGCCTGCCATCCCACCCTTGCGATCTAACCATTTCAAGATGCTACCGCCCTCGTGGATGGTCCTATTGGGGGTTGTCCATAATTGACCGCAAATCACGAGTTCTTAATGGTATTGTTCTGACAAAGCACCCAAAAAGCGAGCACTACGTGGTAATGGGTGGCATGGCTGAGCAACCATGACCAAAGGCTCCCCTCCTCAAATTGTCCAATGTTGGTTGGTAGTTTCAACTCCGTCCTCAAAAATTTGTTAGTCAACCAACCAATATGGTAACCGATGGTAATTTTAAAACCACCAAGCAAAATTGCCTTCAAAAATGCTTGATAATGATTGTTCCATGGCCATGATAAGCCCATCACTAGTCCTTCAAACTTCGATTTCCAAACCAGTGAGACCTTGCGGAGGGTTGGCCAGCCGCACTACATGGCTCAAAGGAACTGAACGAACTAAGCCGAGAAAATCCCGTGGTTCAGATCTGAAAGCCAGAAATCTTCATCCAGTCTCCAAGTCAGCAGCGTCAGTTGCAATTCCGGCACCTCCAAGAAGATTCTCCTCAGTTCATCCCGGTGGGGCAGGCTGCCACGAGAGGCGTTTTATGTACCTGTTTTAGGGTGGTTCAGGGGCAACCAACATGTTTTGGACGTACATATTGTGCTCCTCGGAAAAGATATAGTAAAAATGGACACGGTCGTCCAGCTGTTAGGATGTTCCTCTGGTGAAACCTCTAGTGAAACTGATGCATGTTCAATTCACGACTATTAATTGTCATTGACATTCAATTAACAATTGATTAAAATGTATGACATGTATGGTACACACGTGCCCATATATTTACCACTAATTGAGGCAATCCAAACAATTCACAGCTTCCGATACGAAACAGTACCGGAACATTTCGGAAAAAGGAGCTCTGGCCGACGATACCCTGGGATTCTAAAAGCCTGGGTTCAAAAAAGAGGTTCTTAATTACAGCCATTACACTTCACTCATGGGTTTTGATCTACCAACTTGGACCAATTCCATAGTTTTGGTCCTGGAATTGGCCAGGCGCAGCCGCGGTTCTGGAAGGCTTCTGCCCAAAGCTGTTCCTGGTGGATCACTCGCTGATGAAGCTCCCGGGAGGCAGGAAGCAATGCCCAGCAGTCCACGAGTTGCAGGAAATCTGGGGCCTTGCTCAGCGACCCCGTCGTGAGTCGTGATCTGATGAGGATAACTACCCTTGGGTGAAAGGCCTCTCCTGGCGGCGTCCCTTCCAAGCACCAGCCAAAAGTTGTACCAAGGATGAATCAAACTGTTGAAATTCCCTGACTTGCTCACATCTGAGGATGCTGCTGAGACGTAGCTATAAACTTGCCAGTTACCATGGACTGCTGGCTGGGTGTTTTCCAGAGCTGGGACCTCAACTGCTATCCATGTCTCTCCCATCCATGCCCTATGCTTCCAGCTACCAGCCAATAGTAAAAACCAGCTGATTTCTATCGTTGTTGGAACTGGGGGTTTGTTACCTATTATAGGTCGGCAACTGGAAGGGTAGGGATGGGTATACCATCCATCAGCCGGACATCGGCGCTGCCGTGGCACTGGAAAGAGCTGCACATCCAAATCCACCCAGCAACTGCTATCGCCAGCGCTCTCCGAAGGTTGTGAAGGCTCTCGGCTCCTGAGATCAAGGCAGAGATTCAAGAGATCCGGCCATCGAGAAGATACACAACTTTCAGATAAATCAGATAAGGCAGCTAAAGTAGGCTATGGTAAGGTAAGAGAGGGAGAGAGTTTGTGCAAAGCAAATGGGATAAGTATTGCAGACCAGATTGATAAGCTACGCAAGAAGAAAACACATGAATAAGATGAATCAAATATCATTCACAAGATGAATGGAAAAATTGAAATACGATTATAAATGACAAACAGATGGATGGATGGATGGATGGATGGATGGATGGATGGATGGATGGATGGATGGATGGATAGATAGATGAATAAATGAATGAATAGATAGGTAGATAGATAGGTAGACAAAAAAGCTAGCCAAGTAGATATAGGGGCAATTACATAGATAGAAAAAATGCCAGGCATCCAACTGTTAGCAGAAAAACAAATGAATATGAGATCAGTAGATAGCAAAGGACAAATAGATAGCTAGTTCCGTTAGATTATTGGGTAGGCAGGTAGCCATGCAAATACATTGCCACAAACACATACGCAGCTAGATCGATAGAGTGTTGGAAGGTAGATGCATACATTGATAGACAAACACAACAGAAAGATATCTGAATGGATATATAGATGGGTCGGTAGATCGATAGACAAATAGACAAAGAAACAAGCAAATAGATGGTCAGACTGATAAACAAACATCTATAGAGAGAGAGGTAGCGAACAAACAAACAAACAAACAAACAAACAAACAAACAAACAAACAAACAAACAATTTCCAGGTTCTTGAGCAGCGTTCACTGGACCAATCTGTCAACCATGGATCGCAGCCGGCTGCTCGCTCCTATAGGCGTCCTATTTTGCAAACTTTCATCAGCGCCTTGTGTGGCACTACTAGCAATAGCAATAAAGCCCAACGTTGGTTTTTGTGTTAAGCAACCTGCTGAAGGACATGTCACGGCGGACCGTAAACAGTTCAGGTGTTGATTAGCTGGCAAGCATGGACCGGAACCATTCTCTCTGCCAGCAATCAGAAAACTGTGTCATGCAATCTGCCAGCAATGAGAAAACATGAGAAAACTATATCATGCAATCAAGCTATCATGAGCTTGTCTTCATGCTCTTGTGGACAACTAGAAGCACACACACCATGTCGATGTTCGCACGTCTTCAGCGAGTTGCAACGGACAAGGTTGAAAGTCGAACGGCTGGTCGCAAGAGCAGGCACTGCGAAAATAGCCTCAGCTTGCGCGAGTTCTCCTGAACGGTATTCACCTGCCAATCTCTTTTCGGGGAATGCTTCCTTGTAACATCTTGCACCCACTGGTAATCTAGCAATGGAGAACCCACAAATTATTGATGGTTTCTCAGGGTTTCTTTACAAAACATGGTAATTTTCCATCGCTATGTTGGATCACTATAGACTATATAGAAGTTATTTTTCTCTTGTCTACTGGTTCTTTGTAGGCATGGATGCGGACTGATGATACAGCTTAGGCTTACCATATCATAGCTTGCGACCGGGAGGGTCGAAACAACCAAGGAGCATGGACTAGCTCGCAAGCTCCTTGGCTTATCCCAGTTATATACTAGGTCCTTCAAGTGCCAACTGACTTCAGTTGGGGATAACATCCCAAGTTCCGGCAAGTATAAGAAGGGCCCCCTGTATCCTGGGCTCCAACCAACTTGTCCCGTTATGCCCTAATGATACCCAGCCAACAAGTATCCAGAGCTGCAGGTCAAGAGGCCGTTGGCTGCTTTGCGAGGGTCATTGGAGAACCGCTCCAGCTGGTTCTTCAGCTGAGATGAAGATGCATGTGGCCCAACAAAACCTGCGCATGCTGCAGAAATGTGGCGAAAGCTCAAAAGAGTGCTGGGATGATTGACGCATATCGGATGTATTCATTATTTCAGTGTATTGGCCAAACCTGGTGCTTTGACAACTTGCCTTGTAAACAGGTAGGCGAAGTCCAGCATAAAGTATTGTAGTATATGATCTATGGTCCCTTCCATGCGAAGGTCACTGGTGCACGGTGACCCCTGTTGGAAAATCAAAAAAACCCGAACAATACATCTTCCTATCAATCTTCGTGTCTGCTCACCTATGCAGCAACAACTTTCACTGCTCACCTTCAGATCATTGAACGGTGCCTGTTGACCCCTCCCTGGTGGCTTCCACCTGCCGCGCACCTCGTAGAGCCTTCAAGGACTCCGCCCGCTCAGCTCGGGCATCGCGGGGCTCAGCCTCCACCTCTGGAGCCTCCTCCGGAGCCTCGGCACCGCCCACGCGCACCATGCCGGTGCCCGTCAGCCGGAACAGCGTACTGGCAGCAGCCATGGCGGCCCTGGCGCGCCGATGCCGTACCCTGCACCTTGCTGCCAGACTCGCAGTTTCTATGGAAGATCGGTGATGAAAAGCTGAGACGATGGTTTTTGATGAAAAGCTATGGATGAGACGATGGCCTTTCAACTTCTACAGTCTCTGGCATCCAGTTTTTGTGTGAACACCCAAAAAAAAAGTCAGGTCAGAGCCAGCTCTGTGAAACTGTGATTCAAACTGATGCTTGAACTCTCCGGGACATCATCTCCAGTAAGCATAAAATCATCCACGGTGGACCATTGCCAAGCTAGATGAAGTGATTAAGTGATTTCTTGTGATTTCTTGTTCATCATGGTTCATCCCATGTCTGACGAGAAATTCAGATCTGAGCAAGAGCCCTGCAGAGCTTCGCGCAGAAAAACCTATGATCGCTGTCGTGAAATCTCCAGAAAGCCATCAGCTGCCCAAACAATTTATAAACACCTTGGTTAGCCTATATGCACTTATATACATGTTTTGTTCTAAAGCTGCTTCTACCATCTCCAACCAACCGTTCATACCGCGAACATGGACAACTGTCGTGGAAGCAAATGTTTCGCATTATCAACTCAACGCTACTTAAATCCTTATGGTAGGACTAGGTCTTCCTTTTAAAAATCAACATGGACATGCCTAGACCACCACAGCTCATACAAAACAGTTTGATGGCTCCAACCCAGGGCAATAGCCACTACGCGTACCTGGCATCAAATCATGCCCAGGAATAGTGTCAATTGCAGTCATGCATCAGGTAGTGCACTACGCCCAATTCATTCCACATCCGAAAATGTGGGGCCATCTTCGGTACCGTGCCGCGGCACGCAAGTGACCAAGGCTCGTCAGCCCGGATAAGAGCATCCTCCCTTAGCATTGTTGATCTACAACTGGAACCAGCTGAAGTGTTACAAGTCAATAGCATCCTTGGTTCAGTCAAACCAGTATGAATGCATGATGACTAGCTTGGACCGAAATCCTTTCCTCAGAATTGTCAACCGGAAGGTGGTACTTCCTAGTAAAGTTGGCTAATGACAAGGGTGACTATACCAGCTCTGATAAAATCGAAATCAAAATCAAATGGCTGATAAATGTTCGAAAAAACGCAAAATAAGTAATTCAACATGACTAACGTACCTTCTGCGTCTTATACCTTCTTTTTTTAGGGTAGAAATCGAAAAACCTGGTAATTCCCCAAATATCAAAAAATACCGGGTATTTCTTAAAAAAACCAGGTTTTTCTAGATTTCTTGATTTTAACCATATTATTGATGGTTCAATTAACTATTGATAACCCCTAACACTCTATTGTGATAATGTATGTTGATGTATGTTGATAATGTTATCACGTATATACTCTACTAACCCATACTAACACGAACCCATCCAGACGGGTGACTGGTTGAACTGCAGGCCACTGGGGCCCAAGAATGACGAGCTGTGGAGATTGGAGGCCCCAAGGTGGCCCATATTTGATAATATGATATGTGATTTCTAAGTAGGAAATGTTTTATGATAAGATGATAAAAAACATAATCAGATTCAAATATCAGAAGGTATGGTAGCACATTGGTATAGAGTTCTGGCAGTTGATGGGAATCCTAAATGGTTTACCTGACTGGTTTGTTGTTATCATATATTAAGCCTAGCACATCTCATTAACCATCTAAGTTAAGACCAACCGATTTTCCCCTGGCCGACCGCCATAGCGGTTGCCATCCCAACGCCATGAGTGGAAAGATGAAGGGTGAAGAATCCACCACGTCCGGGCACCCAGCGCCCTTTTGACCCCACTGGTGGTCTCGCGGGATCAAGTGCACCAGTTTCCTGGGATCGTGGTGGCTGTGGGTATTCACCCTAAACCTAGCTGGGTCATTTCAGATGGCCATATCTCACTGAATGGTTTTTATTTGACAGCAACGGGTCATCATAGGTCAGCCTGTGCATAGCTGTTTTGGCTCAGTTTTCCACCAGGCTTTTTGGGCTGCCACGCCTAATCATGGAGGTTGAGGGTTTGGCAAAGGAGTGGGATAGTGTGGAGGGCTTGAGAGACAGGTTGAGGTCAACGGGAAAGCTATATGTCCATCCTGATACCCAGAAGTGGTGCGAGCCAAACAGGGCAAACGCGGTGGCTAACACTTTAGTGTTGGAACCAGCACTTGAGAGGTTGAGGGAGACTGAGAACATGAAGCTTCCCTACCTGGATGGGCTCCAAGAAGAAATCGGTGTGTTGTACACAAAAAACGGAGTGACCGCAACCGAAAAAACCATATACACAGTGGCAGTGGAAACGAAGAAGCTCATGGGGTTCATCAAGCGGAGAGGCAAGCGTCAAGAAGTCACGAAGGACAAGTGTGTTATTTGTCAAAACCTAGGCCATTGAAAAACAGTAATTATGTGATAATGGGTGATCCCGGATTTTTCGCAAAAACAAAAAGCATCATAAATGTTAAAGGCTTTGTTTTATGTGATCTTGAGTAAAGGGCAAAATGTATTTTTTACATAAAGGATTCAATAAACATATATTCAAAGTTGTTCATTACTAACCCTATGGACTCTGCCGTGCTTGCCATGGACCCCACTAATCCAATTCCAAGTGGAATTGAAATGGTAACATTTTATAACAGGTTACATTTAACTAGTTGGTCCCATGCTGTGATTGTGTATCATGCCAACCGGCTCGCAGGACACTCGTTTCCACAAGCTTCTACTCATCCTCTACCCTGACTTGCAGGACATGCTGTGGCCTTGTGCATTCTTGGGGTTTGGTTGCACATAGCTATGCAGGTTGACATCTTCCAATGTTACATCATTTTTTTTTAAATATTTTTGGGCTTCCCTTCTCAAACATGATGGCTTACCATGCTTCATTCTACGGTCATGTCTCCCGATGGCAGGAGGTAATTGATCGCTACATGAAGGGCCCCCATTCCACAGCTGATGATGTGGCCAGCGACGAAGACGTGGATGATGATGCCGTTGATGACATGGAAGGTTTCTCAAGATGGTTGGCTAGCATGGATCCACAGGAAAAATCCAATGGTGAATCTGCGGCTGAACCCAAGCCTGAACCACATGTTGAACCCAAAGTTGAAGTGAAAGCTGAACCCGAACTTGAACGCAAACCTGATGGGATGGCTCCGAAGAGCAACGGCAACCCTGAACGAGAGTGCAGCTTGTGCAAGCAAGTTCCTCCAAATTGCAGCTGGGACCCAATGGTATCAATGTTTTGCAAACATGAAATCCCATTGAGAGGCTAAGAATCTACAACGTAGCCAACCATTGATTATGTTTTTTTTTGGGGAGGACCAAGATTGCAGAGACCACAAGGGGCTGACTTATCCTGGCCATGCCCATGCTCTGCCCAGGCAAGTGTCTCGAACGTCTCAGAAGTCTCAAGGCGCAGATCCTTCTGAAGAAAGAGCAAGCAATGGCCCAGGATCAAAATGAGTTCCTCGGCCAAATCAAAGGGCATTGGCATGTGGCTTCAGGTTAGACAGTGACGGTTTGAAATGCATGGACACCTATAGTGCTGATATGGTTAGATCATTGCATTGAAATGCATTCACACTCGTAGTGCCAATACTGAAACGCACTTACACCTCCGTAATTTCTGTCCGATGAATCCCTCGTTCCTTTTCATCAATGTGATTCTCTTTGGATCCTCAATGTGTCACACAGCTATACACCCTATGCATCACAACTAGAATCTATATGTGTCCTCTTCAACCCTTTCTGCTCTTCCAGGAAACCCTCGGGAAGTTCGGAGTCTACTGCATCTGGCTCTAAACCAACTCTATGCCGAGGCCTCTTCAAATGTCCAAAGTTGAATCTGACTTCTTCCCATTCTTTATCGATCCTTTTAGTTGGCTAATAGTTGGTCACAGCCTAACATCAACCCAGGGGTAATCATTCAGAACCCAAGACTGAGTCGCTGCCATCTCCCTTCAAGACCAAGACCCATCAAGTGCAATGATCGCTCCATGCACCAGGTGGCAGCGGCGTTGACACCATGGAGACGCAGCTTCTCATTCCTGGGGCACCGCTGGATGAATCGCAAGCAAACGAGCCACCCTTTATGATGGCTGATGAACCTTCTCCGGAGAAGGATGCGAAGCCGAAAGAGGTGGGGGTTTACTGGGGTACTACTTGGGGATCAAACTATAGCTGACTCCCTCAGCACATGCGCATCCGTACTTAATATCAGTTTGCTTTCCGGCTTTAGTCAAATCAACCTTCCAGAAGGATAAAGGCCATAGATACAAGATATTCAAGTTAAGGACTACAATCTACCTATATCTCTCTATGGCCTATGGGAACAATAACATATTTTAGAGTCAGCCAATATCAGTCTAGTAGTGCTAGAACCCTGATGCGTATGAAACAAAACCTTTGCTAGCTGATGTTTCCCTCAACCACAGGTTGTTACTCGTCGACAGCAGCTGGATGCCAAGAAGGGCAAGACCGAGAAGGCTGACGAGGGCAAGGGCGATGATGATGATGGCGATGATGCTGACGGAGGTGATGGCGATGAGGTACCAATTCTGAAGAAACCAGCCGGCAAGCGACAGCCGAAAGCCAAGGCCAAGACAGAGGCCAAAAGGAAGGCCAAAGCGAAGGCCAAAGGCAAGGCCAAGTCCAAACCCAAAGCGAAGACAACATCCAAGCCAAAGCGACGTGGAAAGAAGCAAGATGTAGATGAGGAAGAGGTCTATGGAGAGATTGGAGAGGAACTAGAAGGAGAAGAAGAAGAGGAGAAGGAGGAGGATGTTGAGGTGAGTGCCCCTGTGGTGAAGAGGCATCTCGAACGTGAGTTTGATGAGGCAGCTGAGGATGAAAAGAAGACCAAGAAGGAAGAGAAGGCCAAGGAGAAAAAGAAGACTGAGAATGAAGAGAAGGACATGGAGGTGGCAGCGCCAAAGCGTCGCATGAGACGCAAAGCAGCTGAGCCTTCAGCAGAACCTGCTGCAGACAGTGCGCCGGAGCCAAAAGAAAAAAAGGCTCGCAAAAGCAGGAAGGGAGCTGCTGTGGCGGTGATTCCCAGCGACCTGGCTGACCTCAAGGATGACGTGATGAAGGGTGTCATCCTTCAAGTGCTGAAGGATTCTCTTTCCTTGACGTTTGACGACTTGAAGGAGCACTTGAAGCTGAAGCAAGAGCATTTGCCCAATACCAAGGTGAGCATGAACACTTACTGGACAAAGACCTCCTCAGCTGTGATGTTGCTACTTGATCCGAAGAAACCTACGGCTTCGAGTTTCTCCTACAAGATTGGTACCTGGAATCAGCGTATGACCGCCGCCCACATGTCATCTCTACTTATGGCAACTTAGTGTTCTTTAGTGCAATGTTTTTGTTTTACCTTTAGTTTTTTTAAGGGTGCCCCAAGTTCAATACCTTTAGAGGTCCACCAAAAGTTGGTTAAAATGCTTGAACAACGTGACCAATAGTGTCAAATGAATGATGATAGCAATGCTAATTCTCTTTGCATCCTCAGGGAGCCATAATAAGCTGAATGCAAGAACATTGATCAGGAAATCCTTTGTGGTAGTGATTATGGATCCCTTTTGTTTGCCGCTGATTCAGGCTACCTGGATGGAGACCCAGACTGAAGAGGTCTTGCTCAAGTACGAGGACCCCCAATCACTCGTTCAGCACGAAGCTTCCAAGATCAAGGTGAATGCGCAGGATGCCCTTGAAGAGATCGTCAGCAGATCTAAGTAGTGAGTAGAAATTTCAATTTTGCTGGGAATACCATAGAATTTGCGTTGCCCTTGGAAGCTTACCCCAATATAGATGGAACATTAGGATTTCATGATATGTCATAATCCCCACATAGTATGTATGATGTTCATATTTTCTGCCCAGCGATTTCTTTTCCGTTTGATTACTCCATGCCCCATCCAATGCGACAAGCTTCAACAACGCAATCGGTGTTCCGGCATTGCCAGCAGTGAAGTTTCCATAGCATTTTGTCCTTAGATGCTGCCGGGGGACTGGTGTGGGCATCATCCATGCCAACCAATTGGTGGTGCCAACAGTCCATTGGGGATGCAGCTTTGGCAAAATAACCTGTGGGGTGAACCTCACGCAATCCATCGGCTGACAAAAAGTCCGGAGCTGTATGACAGAGAAGCCATACAAATGCATCAGTTTTCAAACATCATATACTCTACTACTTGATTATATGATAAGTTGTCAACATCGTCAACAAAATTCCCTGGAAAATCTCAGGAATATTTTTGGGTGGGAAAACAGCAGCTTTCGTGATGAATGCCATCTTCCTCAACAGTATGCTTCAGAGCATTCCCAATGTCAATTTGCGGATTTCAATGCGAATGATCCCAACGAAGTTGTGTTTAATTCCATTCTTCTTAGTGATACTTAGCGACATCCAAAGATGCAACTGAGTGGTTTGTACTTTTTTACCATCCCGTTGTTTGTTATTTCCCTCTGGAGGGTTCTGCCTCCCAAGGTTGGCCCTCCCATCAGCATTCCATTTCCCATTTGTGATTTGCCAAGGTCTGAATGAAGCGAAAGCTATCCGGGAAGAAGTGGGCAATCAAGCAGGATCTCGACAATGAGCCTCGAACTCCTGACACGTTTGCTGCTTCGCCAAATGGTGATTGATCGAAGGATTCCATGCCATGACATGGATCCAGCAGCAAATGCATCAATCAATCCAAAGGAATAACCTCAGATAGTGATTGTTTTTACCGTCTTGGATTTGATGATGAAACATTCGGAGCAGCGATTTTTTCAACATGGTTCAACATCATTCAATTTTAGGTTTTCCAAAACACTCGATCAAACAAATAAATCATTGATCACATTGCATCACTGGTAGTGCGCAGTGGTCTCCTGATTCTTGCGAAGCGCAACTCATTCGGCAGCCAATCGCAGCCTTGTGTGGGTCAGATTTCAGCATGGCTGGTTGCAAGAAGACCAGCCCTGGGATATGGGAACATCTTTACTTATGTACCATGTACATGTATGTACTTAAACACCCAATGTACAAAAGCAACATCGCAGTATTCTGTACGTGGTCATGTAACACTCTTCTTTGCTCTTCACTTTATCGCCATCCTTTTGCCGCTCACAATGGCCAAATCCAAGCAGTTTGTCGATCAGCTGGTCTACCGGATGATGAGTTTGGCCCTACCAAAAGATGCTAGCACGCATTCAGGTTGCTTCGACATGTGCTGAGAGGATACCATGGCATACTGAAATATATAACTTTCCCATGACTCCCGGAACATGAGTGATACACTCCAAACATCATAGATGGGATCCCTTTTCTTTTTATCATCATAAAAGGTCATTAACAATATTGGGTATACATATTGTATCCAACTCTAAATTTGTTTGGCGACCATGTGCTGCTATCACTAGTTTACTCGAGCAATTGCCCTAGCCGGCCCCGAATCTTAGGCATTTGTCTTGGCAGTGCTGCTGGTGATGTGGACAGAACACCCTGGCCATCCTGTGAACCAAACACTTGAGGACTGTGCAGGGCTGTGGGTAGGGATGCTTTTCGGTTGATGGGCACCATGTGCTAAATGTATTTCAACAACAAATTATTCAACATTTTTTTCAGCTTTCAACTGGTTCCTCTATGTTGGTTGTAATGTCTTCTCTCTCTCTTGCAGGAAGCCCGTCCACTGCAGTGGATCGAATTTTTCGCAGGGAAGGCACAGGCAACCAGAATGTTTCGCCAGAGCCACTACGACACTGCTAAACTCGATATCCAATACATGAAGGCCAATGGGACTGGTATGAACCCTATGGACCTTTGCACCAATGCTGGCTTTGCGTTTCTAGGATGGTCATTCAGTTACTGGAAAGTTGATGTTGCAAGCTTTAGGGTTTCAGCGTAACTCCCATTTGACGTTGGGTTACCAACCAGTTCTTCATAACATGTTTGCTTAGGTTGGCCATCGCCATGGTATTGATGGGGGACCATGTCGAAGGCTTTGTAGCGCACTTCGGACTGAAGTGTGCCAGCTGGACAACCATCAACCAGGGCACTTCAGGCAGAACGCCCTGTACCCCATGTGGCAACATATGGTTCAAATCTGTCCATGAAGGCAACCTCTTGGGAAGCCGGAGCTTTGGTAGCACAAAAATCATTCCACCAGATTATTGCAATATGATGTTTGATTCAGCATTGCCACATGTTTGCGTTTTCACTTTCCACATGAAAGATTTGTTTACCAACAGCTATTGCTCTCCCTGCTCACTCCTAAGGGTGGTTTTGTTGGCGGCCCTCGCAGTCTGCTGCAACGCAGTCTTCATTATCGAACAGCCAGTCAACAGTCTGTTTGAGTTTTTTCCGCGTTTTCGGCAGCTGCTGGAGAATCTTCGTGCGATTTCCTGTCATGCTGCCCCTTGATCCTAACAGGTATGCATCAATCCTGATTGGCTTCATAACATACCACATATGAACTAAACATTCCAAATTGATGGAATACGTTCTGCCTACTATGAACCATGTTTGAAGACATGTAGGAAACATATAGTCACATAGTATGAATGACTTTTGACTTTCAAGGTGTATACTGTAAACATTTTGATTCATCATGTATCATCGTGTGTCTTAGGTTCACCGTGTGACATGGTGGATGGCGTTATACGACGGCCCCACGCCGAAGAGGCATGTTGCATGGAGCAACAGCTCAGCGATATCACGTCTAGATCTTGGTCGCTTAGTAGGCTGGACAAAGAAGATCAAAGCGAGAGAAGCCGAGGGAGAGCAAGCTGTGAAGTTGGTCCACAAATACGTTGACAAGAATGGCAAAAAGAGATATAAGGGCTCAAAATCACTACGATCAAGTGAGTCAAGGGCTTATTTGTTTTGATGTTTTCCAGCATTCAATAACCAAAGCAACCATGATGGATATGTTCAGTGAAAAAATGAAACACGTCCCAACACGCCATCTCCCAATACCTCTCTTGACCGAGGAACTATCCAGCAGCCTTTGGCCAAAAGTTGGTCAGCATCTTCGCTTCCTTGGTCAGCAAGAAGGGCGGAATGCCACCCTTGCCAGACCATGTTCCCTCTGCTGAACATATTTTTGCCAACATGACCTACGATGATGTTTGGCAAGACGGAGAAGTTGTTTCTCTCTGTCATTGGCTGCGTGGGGGCCAGGGTTTGAACATCCCTGATAGCTTCCGTCCGCTTTTGCCAAAGAAGTTATGAAGCTCAAATGGAATAAACCATGGCCTTTAGTGAATTTATGGTTGTCAATCGCCGGTGAAAAGAATTATCATCGACAACCGTACTTGAACAAATATGTTTTATTCAGACTTTTATCGATGCCAACTTATCTCCGAGAGCTCTCAACATAGACTTTGTTCCGTTTTACCTTCTTTTACCCGTAACACCCTAAATACCTGGTAAATTCATGAATTTACCAGGTATTTTTTATTTCTACCCATAAAAAATTATGGGTAAAAACGTACCCCGTAACTTTCCCGTAACTTACCCATAATTTACCGTAACTTACCCATAATTTTTTATGGGTAAAAATGAAAAAAACCTAGGTTTTTTTAAGTAAAATTTATATAAATTATGTTCACTTTATGATGGTTTCGGACCATTTTTTTGCAGAAAGAACCATGATTTATCCAATCCTTCTAGGAAATTGATGTGGCAATGGTTGATTCAATGTTCCATGGGCTTCAGAATGCTAGGATTTACCCGTTGCAATCTCAACGGCGATTTCAAAGAAATTCGACGACATCACGCTGGGTGCTTTGTGAACTGAGGGGAAAAAGGTTGATTTCAACTTATGTTGACTTTGCGAAACAAACTCTATCACATGTTCTTCTTCAAACACGTCATTATTATCGCTGGTGATCTTTTGTATCTGATGATCTGAGCATTTGGCTTGGATTCTTGGAAGTTTAGCAGTCCCTTAGAGATCTTTTTGGCTTGTAGTGGGGTGCGGATGGCTTTCCTGAGATCTGACACTGCTCACACAATGAAGAGTAGGGCATGGAGCACCTCTGATTTATCAGCGGGGCTGATGCATGCTCTTACAGATGGGCGACTAGAGCTTCCAGATGATCAGGCCCAATTGAAGGAGCCTTTTGTGTTACCTGCCAATTACGTAACCAAGATTTTCCAATCTATTTCTGCATTTGCTAGATCAGCCATGGACACATGGATAAGGTCGGGCTTGGAGATCACCCCCATGATTGGTGAAACAATTATTTTTGTTACAACTAACTTCCTACTACCTTTTCGTCTTTATCTTGCCTCCTTCCAGGAGATTGAACAATTGATCGCTGATCTGGAGGCCAAGCAAGCAGCGGACTGGATCTTAGGTGGGTCACTGGAATGGTGGTAACAATGCTGCGCACACAACATGTCAATACCTTCATTTGTCTAATTAACAAGAGCGCAGTGTTCACAGCATTCAACAACATGGTCATAACAAGGATGCTGCCTTGGAAGAGATCAAAGCTTCTGCCACTTACCGTAAATATATCAATGTTCGTTTTGCTGCCAGCCATTCATTAGGTATACATGTCAATGTCAACCAAATTTTGGTCAGGAAAATAATTGCTGGTTATCTAAGGCTACGCCCCAGTCTTCTACAAGGACACCACGCGGACAGGTGCCACATGATGCAACTGATGAAACCCAACCAGCTAGCGATAGCCAGCTGAGACGGAGTATGAGTGTTGCTAGTTCGTCAGCCCCGTCCGCGAAAGCACCGACCTCTGTACCGTCTCCGGACCCATGTCCTACTCCAACAAATGGTGACACTGTATTTTGGCTCAACGTGTGAATATACAACCCTATGGATATGATTCACGCTTATGTGTTCAGATTCTCTGCTGTGTAGTCGCACTGGTTTTGATTATCCACTCAGTAAACATATATGTTTGCTCAGCCTCGCATCTTACTCAGGCTTCTAGCCACGCTACGCTGTTGAAGATGTACGAGCAGGGCAAGATCGATGCTACAACAGCGCTGCGCATGATGGGTGATGTCTCTCGAGATTCCAAACATGTGACGGGTAGCCCGCCAGATCTTCCTACACCAGAGACGGAAGGAAATCGTAAGAAACGAGATCTATCCCCGGTCAAACCTATTGAAGATTTTCTTGCCGAATCTGATGGTGATGATGCTGATGACAAACAGTCTCATGCCGCCAGCCAGAACTCCCACACCCATTTGGATACTTTCCTGATTTATCAGTATACTTTATTGTATTCATATAGGTGAGCCAAATGATTTGCTATTGATTTATACTTTTACAACCATGTGCCCAACCCAACCATCTAGATCTTAGGATGCCAAAGAACGAAGGGCTTTGAAGGCAAAACTTCGGCGCCTTTGCGATACCAAGTCTGGCGGTAAGTTACAGGTTCCAGAATGGCTGCATCAGAAGTGGAAGGATTCCAGGGGTGATCATTTGCAAATGGCTCTTCAATACAAAGCCGCTGGATTTTCCAAAGATCCCCGGTTGCAAACAAGTTTCACTGGTAGATGTTGTGCTTGGCCATCACCATCCAGCCAGCATATGGACATGGTACCGTCGAATCATTCCTGACAGGAAGAGTTCATCAAGAAGTGCGAGAAAACCATGACTGAGACTGAGCGCCAGAACAACAAGGTCGCAGTGGGTTGGTACTCCAAGGAGGATATGAAAAACAGCTTGAAGTGGAATGCGAACCTTGAAAAAAATAATTAACTTATCAAATCAAACAATTTCTTTCTGTGAAATCAAATTTCCAATCTTTTCCCAAATGCGACTCTATATGGTTGAGTGGTTTGTTAGGGTTGCCATCCTCAACTCCGAACCTCCTACTGGCTTGCTTCCTTTCCTAAGGAAGAAGATTGATGGTGCGATCTTGGTATGCATGCAAGACCCAGACAATCTTGTCAGGCAACATGCAGTTCAAACATGTGTGTCCATTGGGCATATCAACATCGAACACAAAAACGAATACTTTGATTTGATTCCGTGCTAGTGTGTTTGTGATATGATTTATTTTCCATCCTGCGTAGGACTTGCAAATATGGTGGTGAACCTGAGTACTGGGTTGAGACCGGGGAGACGGGAGAGAAGAACCAAGAGCGCGAGATCAAGAGGCAACGTGTAGAGGTTTGCGAGGACAGTCCTATTTGCTAGCAGCCGGTCATTTGCTAACCAAGTATCTGCCATCATTTCTGATGATCAACAGCATGTTCTGCATGATCTTGGTGTCCACCAGCAACTGCCTGAGTTCAGGACAAGGACAGTACCCCGATTGATGCACCAGATCTTTCGATGATTGGAGCTATGGATAGTCGTTTGAGAGCTGCTGCAAGTGCTGGCGCAACCAAAACTTCTGAGGCTAGTGGTTTTGGGTACAATGCTATTTCATCATTCCATCTTGTCGCAGCAGCCCATAGTCAACAGTACTCAAGCAAACGTTCGGTGATTAGGGGTAAGAACATGTTGGAGACCTGCCCAGGCTATTCGTGGCAAGAATATCCTGTCCAAGTTTTGTGACTCTGTGCTCCAAAAATCGGCAAAGATTCGCTCCCTTAATGTTGACCTCGAGAAAAACTATGAGGATGACATGGCAGAAAAGTTAGGGGCTCAATGGATCATAACCACAATGCACAATATATCAACTACTTGGTGATGGATATGAATTATAAGGGTTCCAATTGGTTTCCCAGTATGGCACCGCTTTGGATCGACAGCCCCCACTGGTGTTCTCATGTTACTGCCTCTTGCTGCATTTCCCAGGTCCGTCCGAGCTTTGAAGCACGACTTGGTTACGCTTGAGACCATCTACAACAATTGCTCAGAGCATCTAGCGAATGGTGATACATCGGAATTTGGAACTGAGTGGCTTGGTTAAAAACATGTGACATACATGATATGATGAGCCTACAAATTGGTCTCCGCAAATCACGCCTAGCCCGATGTAGATGTCCCTGCACGTTTCTCAGAGGTTCCTTTTGTACTTAGCCATGTCCAGTAGTAATTTCCTGTCGCTATAGGAATCAACTTATAAACTTCACCCCCACTGTGCCATCTCCTGGCTAAGATGGACCAAAGCCTCCGAAAAGCTCATCAGAGAGAGCACTTCGCAGTGCCTTTGGCTGCAACATGATTGATTCAAGAGTTGCAACCTTCCAAAATGAACACCACTACAGTTATGTAGATGTTTCACACTCGTAGCATTTTCTCATCCCCTTCATTACTATCGACCATTGGCTTTCAGTGAGTGATGCAATTAGTTTTGTTATTCAATGATAGCCTGGCCTTTGATTCCCGAACCAATCAAACATGTGATCACCCCCATCTCCCCCACTCTCATTCTCTTCGTTGGCTCCAGGTGCACCAAGATCGGCCAGAACGAGTCCAAGATTCGGCTTCTCGAATTACAATCCAACTTCCTTGGCTGCAAGGGGTGTAGGGCGGAGATGCGGCCCGCTCTGAACCAAAGTCATTCTTACCAACATGTTGTTTGTATTGTTGTGGTGTTTATGTTGCACTATAGGCTTTTGCTCGGGTCACCCTAGGAATGCGAAACGCCACTTCAAAAAGAAAGTCAAAGCGGAGAAGCCGGAGAAAGGGGACGAAGATCCAAAATGAGGACTATGCATAGTCCATGATTTCTTAACTTGGGTTTGGCTGCAATGCGCTAAACCAATTCAAAGGAAGTGCTCACCAAATTCTGCGTTTGGTACAATCCCAACGGCTGTGTTGCTTAGACACAGCTGGCCAGCATTTTCCTTCGCCAAACTTGGTACTCCTGTTTTGCCATTGGATGATTTTGGTTGAGAAATAGCCAATGAACATGTTAAGGTTGTCCTTTGTTTTTGACCCATGAATTTGTGGTTGTGATATCAAATCAACGTACTGCAATGATCTACTTGGTCCAGAGGCAAACGTTTCCAGGAGTTCAGTGGTTTGTTTTGCTTTGTAAGCTGATAGCTATCCAAACCTCAGAAGCATTGGGGAAATTGATGCGGGGAAAAAAACAACCGGATGCAGCGTGCCAAGGGGCAATCTCTCCACATGTTGTTTCCCCACTATGTTCTCAGCTAATTGAATGCCAGGTACCGGCGCAACAGCCCGGGTCTTCGCTGCCAACGTTGGAGCAGGAGCACGGTAACCCAGATTCAGGATGGAACCCATCAATCAAAGTTGGTCATGCCATGTTTGCCAAAAACCTTTTGGGGTACAGCTTGTACAAGATCCTCTTCAATGACGATCTGCAAGGCTTTGCTCGAGACTATGGAGGTACACATGCTTCTAGAGGCTTGCAGCGATCTTTAAAACAACACTGATACCATCTCGTACTATCATATTATAAACAAATTGTTTGGGTTTTACTATTTTACCACGTAGCTGTTAAAACACACATAGGGCTTCAATGGTCCTCACAACGGAGCACACATATACATGCACATTCATGAACTATGGGCATCAATCCGCAAATAGATACACTGGCCACCGCCTGCCATTGACTGCAATGATCTCCAGCCACGATGCCGAATCTGAGCCCGACTTCTTGCTTGAACTTTTGACCTCCCACCGTTCGGTGCTTTAGCGGCCCTTAGGCTGTTTTGTTTCCCTTGTAATTCTTACACCCCCAAACTGATATCAGGTTTTATTCTTTTCAGGTTCCCTTTGATGCACGACTCAGTCAAGGATTCACTTGGCCCCTATGCTTGGCAAAAAGAAGAACCAGTTGAGTCTGTTGCACCTTTTGGGGAAGTTCCAGTTCTGGCTGATCAGAAGTTTGAAGATGACTGTGACTCTGATGGTGGTTTCTCACTTCATGGATGCACCGACTCTAGAAGCAGGAGCCCTAGCCCTGCTGATTTACCAAGAGTTTTTCCAGCGCCCATCTACTTGAAAGACAATGATCTTCGAACACTGAAGCGAACACCTGCTGTATTCCGATGCATTGAAAAAGAAACACATATGTTCCATGTACTTCCAAAACCTGGTAGCACAGCAGGCCGCATTTTGCAGCATGCATCCGAAGTGTTTGAGGGGCTGAAACGGAAACATAGCCCAATGAGTTTCAAATTTGGTATCACTCATTGTCCTCACTTTCGGTGGTATCATAAACCATATGGCTACCGTTTTGGCAAAGAACGGTTTGATCACATGGTCATCGTCTACGCCTCTTCCTCCCCTATTGGTCCTGCCTTCCTTGAAGCAGCGCTCATTCAGCAGTTCGGCAGCTTCTCAGCCATCCATTGGCGCAGAGCATCTCAATGAATGCACTCTACCTAATGATTTCCTGATTCATGGTGTTTGCTATTTTTGTGGAAACCTTTATTGAATGCAACAATCTTGAACATTGTTTTTTCCAACAACAACCCCTGAGGTTGGCAAGGATGCCAAAATGTACGCAGCGGTGGTGATACCAGTGGAAATGGATTTGAAGGTGAAGGACCTTTTTTCACGTATATAGTGTACAGATCATTTAAAGTACCTCCTGCTATTCCCCCGCGTAAGCCTGACAGCCCTGCTTCAACATGACAGGGTGGTTCTTGTTGGCTTGCTTTTGTCAAGTCACTTTTGTGCTGTGGCATGTGTTCATAAACATATGCTTGAGTTTCCGATCAATCGCAACAATGCGAAATCAAAATGGCAAAGCTTGAAAAAAGGAAATGTGCTCGAGACTTTGCAGTCGTAGCCAGTGTTTGCTCTAGTGTTGGAAGAATGTCATGTTTCCTCGGGCCTTCAACTCCCACCACAAAAATCGAATGTGATTTGATCTGTGCCACTCTTGTCCCCCTTCAACCTTAGACCCGTGAGTGTCATTCATCATATCATCAAAGCATATATGTTTGCGCCGTGCTGAGGCGTCATGTTCCTCTCAGATCTTAACGGCCAAAGCGGTGGCGTCAGAGATGGGTTCGGAGCTGGCACACAGAACTGGTGTGGCTGAGTGGGCAAAACCTAGTACCTTGAACAATAGTGAGCGGGATGTTCATAGAACCGTCAAAAAACAGAAAACCACCTTGGACATTTCCATCACAGAGCTGAACCTTCAGGGTACGCAGTTGAGCTGGATTAATCCGATCGCATGGTTCCAGTTCATCATCGACCATGGTTTGCTGTACATGTTGTCTGGCTTAGATTTCGCAGAGAAGCACTTGGTTCCATCTCAGTGGCGAGAATTTTGGACGAACTACAGGGATCTATGTCCTGGATTCAGCGTTTTCGATGACCCAGATATCAACTTTGAGAATCTGATTGCCTTGTATGTGCATGGGGATGAGGGCCGAACCCTTAAGCGCAGTGCACTGATGGTAACTTCACTTCAGAGTGTTTTGGGGCAGGGATTTGCTGAAAAGCGGTTACGGCGCAATTTGGGAGACAATCGGCTGCATGTGAATTTCCGGGGTCACACCTTTATCACCCGGCTGGTGGTGAGTGTTATGCCGAAAAAAAGCTATGCTACCAACCCTGAGTTTTTCCATGACACCACGCAACACCTGGCGGAAGCATTGCAACGGTTGTTTGTGGACGGGCTCTTGGACAAAAATACTGGCCAAAGGTATCGCTTTGTTGTGATTGGGGTGAAAGGCGATATGCCGTACTTGCAGAAACTGGCGCACCTAAAACGATCTTGGAACACAACGGTTAAACGGGGCAGCCAGCGAACGGCGCCTCCTGGAGTGTGTCATCAATGCTTGGGTGGAACGAATGGGTGTCCATATGAAGATGTTTCTGACAATGCGGCGTGGCAAAGGACCGTTGGTGTTCGAGTACCTTGGATCAGACCTTGTGCACTTCTGCAGCTTCTTCCCCATGACCAGAGTGACCCTTCCACTTATCTAAAGACAGATCTTTGGCATTGTCTGCATTTAGGTGTGGGCAAATCGTTTGTGGCCTCGACTCTTCAGTTGGCATTGGAGGTGCTGCCATGTACGAATCAGGATGCTCGCTACGACTGGCTGACGCAAAGCTATCACCGCTGGTGCAGGTTTCACAGGAAGCCAACACACACATCGAAGATTTCTGGATACATCATCAGCTATGGAGAAGCCAAAGGCGCGGCTGGACAATGGTCGAAAGGAGCCTTGACGACCAACTTGTTCCAATGGCTGCCATCGTTGCTGAGCAGGCTGCCATGTGACCGCAACGGTTTCTTGCCAAGATGCAAGGTTGTTGCTGAGAAGATGAACGAAGCAATGGGCATGCTGTATAACTCACCACTCTTTTTGAATGCTGAAGAAAGTGAGTTTGTGTGGACAAGAGGCAGGCACTTCGTGACTGAGTACGCCAAGCTGGCCTCCGAGTGCTATCACTTGAATAGACCATACCTCTATCCATTGTATCCAAAATTACATTCTTTGGACCATGTGTTCCGCGCAATCCAGTCAGAGTGCGGCTACCTTCAAAAGAGCATGAACCCGTTGACGGCCAGCTGCCAGCTGGATGAAGATGTCATAGGCCGGGTCAGCCGAGTCTCCCGCAGAGTCAACGTGCGCAGCATGGTGGAGCGTACATTACAGAGACACCTGGTCTCATGCGATGCTGTGTGGAGATCAGCCGGCCTTCTGAAGTGACAGCAAACCAGGTTGAAAAGGAATCATGTTGCCACTGTGATGGAAATGGGTGGGTGTTTGAACATGCATACATGACAATTGATTATCAAGTTGAGGATCCATCAAACTCCATGAAATTGTGGATTTCGAGAAACCTGGTTTTTATCAAAAAAACCAGGTTAATTTCCTTACCCCAGAAAAAAGCGGGTAGAGGATTTGCAAGGTATACATATATATCCATATACACGTATGCTAATATATGAATAATGAAATAAGTATACATATGAGCATGTGTATACCACTTATCAAATGACTAGTGAAGATAACTCGATCATAACCCGGGGCACCAAGGGCGTGACATCGCCCAACACATCGTACTGGAGGATGCGATGGCAACTCCTGGCCCCGCAGAGTGAGCGCCCCCGGTACCGTTTGGGGATGGCCGAGCTGGAGGGACGCTTGATAGGATAGGAGATGGAGGGGGTTCTCAAGATGGGGAACCCCAAAAAATGCCTGGTTTACTAGGGTTTATAAGAATTTTCTAGGGTTTACGACTGGAAATGGTTGGTTTACTGCAGTTTACCACTGGAAATGGTAAATGAACTAGAGGATTCAAGGGTGCCTGCCCTTTTGAGAAACCACCGATAGTTGTTTCTCAAATTAGGAGTACCCCCATATCATCCAGTTTATCATCATGTATGGCAAGAAAAACCCAACCAGTTTTTGCGGGCCCCTATTTTGAGAGCTACCTATGCCCATGTGTAGCCTACACTTTTTCAGCTTCCCAAGCTACTGGGTCCATCATGTTACTCAAGAACGAATCGGGAAACAGGTCAAAGAACAGCAGGTCAGCGAAACAATTCACCAAACACTCGTTCGAGTAATCAAACAAGCAAACACCCTATAAGATCGTGGTTGATAATGGTAAGTAAATGCATCACATAATAAATCAATGGTGGATCATGAATGGTCACCTACATGCTAATTAATAGCTCTTCATAGGTAGCAAAAGTTAAGAATGGTTAGTTATTGTGGCAATGTGTAGCCGTTGGTCGGGCAAACCCGATACCGTTCGTCCCGTATCAACAAAAGAAGGGCCTCTTCTTTGAAGTCTGTGATGCTTCACATCATGCTGAGTAGCCGTTTTTGTACCCAACGTACACCATCATTGGAGTAGTCTTCAGAAACAAACACTATCCTTGGACCTCAGGAACTGCCACCAATCTCTCAATCCCAGAGACATGACCATCAATTCTTTGTACCAAACCTGACACCACCCCAGAACTGGGCTCGGGACGAGAAAGCTGCTGCAATCGAGGAACTTGCAATGACCTGGGGGAGGCGGCTTCAAGCATGGTAAGATGCCTCTGCCTTTGGGTCATAGCCATCAATTGGGTCAACCATGGTTAGATCTTAGATGGAACCATCTAACCATCTAGGACGAAAAAAGGATGAAAAAGGTAAGGCATGAGCATCCAATCATCTAACCATTGTTACTTTAGATGGGCCATAACCATCTAACCGTCACAAAAAATGTTAAAGTGAACATCCCAACAGTTGGACGTTTGATCATTGGACGTGAACAGCTGGATACCAGGGCATTGACCGACAGCCATGTAAGCCCCTCCCCCCCACTGTGCTGACCCACCCCTTAACCCAAGAAGTTCTTACTCGAACTCCAGCCTCCTTTAGTCAAAGAGTTGGGCAGTGAATGGAGTAGGCTAAAACCGTCAACAACCACAACTGAAGCAAATTGAAAGCAGCTCCCCAAAGACGATCCGTAGCCTCCACAAGTAGATTTACTAAACCATTTCACCAACATACAAACTCTCCTTCCAGCGACGTATTGGTAACCATTCAGGAAGGATTGGGATCACCAGCGATCACTCCCAGCCATGGATGGTGAACCCCTACCGGGCTAACCCTAAAGTTCCTGGTGTCCAGCCAGGTGAGCAGCATAACACAGGACATTCAGCCGTGATAACTGTCAATCATCAGAACTATGGTTATATTCAACACAACAACAAGTGTCAATGGAAAATGAATCACAATCAACCCCGACTTAACCATCACTAACCACTGTTCATCACTGTAAATCACACATGAATATCGTCAACCAGTATGCTGACCCGCACCAGCTATCATCAACCATCACCAACCATACTTCTTCACCATCATTCAATAGTGTAAAATCATAACAAAGCAATGGCTTAGCCATGATCAAAATGCCGTAGTAAACCAATGGTTTCGCGATCACAAACCAGCTCTTGTACCATTCAACAAGCAAGTTTGATGCACCATCCAGCTATGCTAAGCTTTCGTTCCAAGACATCTGCAGGATCGGCCCAAGGTTCCCCGGCCGCACTGAAACCTCCAAAGACCTCAGAGACATGCCAACAACGTTCGGCACCACAACGCTTTTCCGGGGGCTGGTGGTGGCCTGGTGCCTTCATAAGCCCCTCACCCAAGGCAGGCCACCGACATGGCACATGCACATGGCTAGTTTCGGACTCCGATTGTTGGACGGGGGTGTCATGCAGGAATCGGCCTATAGCTTGTCATGCACCATTGATTATCAATGATTACCATCACCCAAAAAATCATGGATGATGATTACATTGTTCCCTATTCGGAACCATTCACCACTGGTTGATGCTTGACCATTGATTATCGTTGTATCCTGTATTATTCCCTATGTTTTCCCTAGAATGTACCATTGTGATTAACCAGTACTTTACTACCGATTCTCTCTTGTTGATGAACCAGGATTTTTCCATCAATTTTGGAACCATTCATTGACCAGCTAGAATTGATGCGGATAAGTCATAATCAATGATTCTCCAAAATTTGAGTGACTATTGATTATTGTCCTTGATTCCCCAAAATCTAGCCATTTTGATGGTGAATCATTGAATACTAGATAGTCTATGATCATTGTCTATTACTACTATAAGTAAACTGCGAATCATAACCACCGAATAATGATAGTCAATGGAGATAATTGACCATGGTTCTGGGGAGTAATTGACTATTGATGGTCACGATCAATAGCAATTATAGTCAATAATGATAATGATATATAATTCAAAGTCAAGTCATATTAGTCAATAGGCAATACTATCATTATCATCAATAGCATAAGTCCATTGATACTACTAGATGATAATGACAATAATGGTGATAACAATGATTATCAATTCCCATAATAATGAACATAATTCATCATTGCATGAATGTAAAAAATCATCAATCTTTGATTTTGTTAACAACAACAAAAATTATCATAATTCATCTGGTCAATGAGGAAAATGTTTAACTGATAGTCAATCATATTAGTCATAAATAATATCACATATATTAGATAATTGATGATGATAATAGTTGGCTGTGGGTCAAAACCCTGTACCCCTGTTCCCCTATCATTAACCATTGTTTTCCCTTTTATTGTTGGTGGAAATCCTCCATTAGTTGGTTGATTCATATTGACCCATAGCCAGTTCATCTTGCCAATGAGGGCCATTGCCTATCGATGCCCGACCCGAAACACAACACGTCGTGTAACTCGAACTGGGTCACCCAGCTCCAGCTGCATGGATCGCAGCGATGGCAGCCTGACCCACCTGGATGGTGCGGCGGCGGTTGGTGTGGAGACGGTGTGGTGAAGGGTGGTGAGGGGTGGCAGATGGTTTTTTTGTTTAATGCTTTTCTATATAGTTGAATGTTTTTTTTCTATGGTTGTTCTTTGGTTTTCTCTGGTTTGTTTATGATGTTGTTTTTGATGGATGCCTCTCGTTTGATGGATGATTGATGATGGTTTCAATGGTTTTCCTATGGATGATTCATAAGGTTCCATGAATGATTATTCTATGGATGTCAATGGTTTGTTAATGATGTTTAAAGTTCAACGAAGAATTCAACTAATTCATGATATTTGACATGCAATTAAAGAGAACATGCGAACGGTAGCTGTGCAGTTTATCAATGAAGCTGATGGTCAGCTGGTGCTTGACACGGATCATGCACCCCAATATGCTATTTGCTGATGCTCTCGAAGTCGTACTGGTGATTAATGTTCATTGACAACCAACTATCAATCAACCTGCCTGCCCTCATGGTTCAGTGGTTTATTAACAGCTCAGAGTGATGAATGATGGTTGATGTTGGCTACTGATGGTTGATAAAAAAGGAAAATGACTCAGGTAAATGACTAAAGCTAAAAATGGTATACAGTGTTGGGATGATAGTAGTGCCGGCAAATAACTATAGTTAAAAATAAGTTTAGAATGTCAATAAGGGTGGTCCACAATAATGATAGCGAAGAGAGGAGTTTTCGTGAGTTATAAACATGGATCAGGAGTTGGACATTGATAAGAATGTGGCTAGTAGCTGTGAATGACAGTCGTTGATTCTATGCAAATTTCGTACTTATCATGATAAATGATTGTTGGATGAATGATGGCCAATGATGGCTAATGATCGATGCTCACAGTTGACAATGGTTGACATGGTTGACAGTGAAAAAGTGGTGATGAATGATGAATGATGGTTAATGATGGTCAGTGATGGGCAATTAGTGCTTGAAGCTGTTGTCATTACACGGTAAATGCATGTAAATGCATATGCAATTGAAAAGTTGGTGACCAGCATTTGGCCAGTGAATGTGAATGATGGTCAATGATGGGGAAAACTGGTGGTCAGCTTCATGTTCCTCGTGAAAAGATGATCCCTCAAGGTTAATTCTAAGCTGGTGTCAAGACAAGGTGTGTCATTACCAATGGTGGTATATTGGATCAAGCTTTGAATTGTTTTATCCCAATTCCGTACACTTGATCACAGTCGTTCATTCCTCAGTTGTGCAACTGTGCTCTTCATCTCTTTAATTCGTATGGCTTGTTGTTAATGCCATTGACTTATGACAACAACTGCTGTACATTGACCTACCTTGACCACAGGTCGCTATGACGCAACGGTTAACGCCAACCCATTGCAGCCGCCACCAACGGCACACCACCGAGTCGGACCGCAGCGATGCCTCTGCTCCAGTTCGGCCTTTGGTCACCGCCGCCTGGACGTAGGTACGTAACCAGCTGGTTTCTACCATAGCTTTTTAGGGTTGGTTACCTACTGGTTACTGGAAGGGGTAGGTTATAGAAATCCTAACTTCATACATCAAGCAGCTTGGGTTCGAGTTTCACAATGGCTGAGCTGGATCAACCAACTTGCAAGTGGCCCAATTCCTCACAGGCGCTGGTTAACGAAAAGCAAGTAGCAACTTCGAAGGAATAGACACAAAACGAAACAAGCATGAAGTTGAAGGACCAGTCACAAGTGTTTCTTTGCACCTTTGGGAGTTGAAACGAGCTCAGCCATGCTCAGCAACTTCAAGCGATCCACTTATCGACTTCTTGGGTACCGACCCCGTGCCCCACTCCCTGTGCTGTCCTTGGCCACTTCCAGAGATGCGGCTTCAGCTGCTGCGCGGGGAACTTCGGCCTCGGCCCGTTGTAAGATCCTTACCCGGCTGAGTTTGTCATATCTCCAGTTGTATCCAGATACACAACTGGAGATATGACAAAGAAGATACCGCTGAAGACACCAGATACCACAACAGCTCTGACAGTTGTATCTTTATCCAGAGCTGGTATCTTCAAATGCTTACAACTCCAGTTGTCATATCTGAACCAACTGTGACACATGCTCTTTATCACAGTTCATCTAACTAGTCACCAAATCGCTACTTATAAGATGAGTACCAAGCTATGCCATGATTTTGACGAGGGTACAGACCATAAAACCTTATCTGTTCTATGGCGTGGTTACCGACTTAAGCTGACTGGAGGGCATGGCTAGCGTTGTTCTGAAGGTGGACGTATAATGCCGCTGACAGGTTGTTGGCCCATATGCCAATTCCCGTTCAAGTTGTGTTCCTTGAGACCCCTGGCCCCTTCAAAGCACTTTTTCAATGTCCAGAATGTTCCCGAATTTTCCAGGCGTCAGAATCTGCAATACTTCGCCTTGATTTCAAAGTATGTGGCCATCAGGGTACCCCAAACTTCAGGTAACTTTGCAGACGGGTCGGGCGTTTGACTGATGTGGTTCTGCAAATACTTCTTCTCAATGATCGCTTGAAAATCTTGAGGGTCGAGGCTTGACCCCATAAAGGGCAAAAGATCAGAAAGCCCAGCCGTAGGTGTCTCATACATCCAGCACTTGATGAAAGAAGGATCTAGCAAATCAAGCTGCGTCTTCAAAAAAGCGAATATGGAGGTGTATCTCTTGAGGGCATGCAGGAAATCTCCTTCAAATCTTCTCCTCAAGCCACTGTTGACAACCTTCTGAGGATCACGAAGCATCAGCACAATACGCAAATCAACTCCGGCATCTTCGGCCAATCGAGCTAATGCACGGACATCAGGAGTTTGTATGGCTCTGCTAGGGCCTCCGAAATTGGGATAAGACATCATCCCGGATCCCGGCTCGCACACCACATTCAATGCTACAATGCTATGGTTGCTAAGACTTCGATTGGCATCTACCATGAGCTTCTTGATTTGAGTAGCTGAGCTTGACCGGACCAAATCCTGGTAAGTGCTCCAATAACCTCCCTTGTGCGCACCATCATACAATTGCTTGGCCAAAAGACACCCCCACTGCTTGGAGGGCTGCAATGTTCCCATCAATGATTGCCAAAAATGATGGCCGGTGCCCTCAAGTCCGGCAAAAAATACGAAGCGGCAAGTGTCACTGAAAATGTGTTTTGGGAACATGGTCCAGGAATCCCGCTTCTCGTCATCATGCTGCGTCTCGTCAACATGCTGCTCCTCGTCATGATGCTGCGTCTCGTCAACATGCTGCTCCTCGTCATGATGCTGCGGCTCGTCATCATGCTGGTCATCATCATGATGCTGCGGCTCGTCATCATGCTGGTCCTCGTCATGATGCTGCGGCTCGTCATCATGCTGCTCCTCGTCATGATGCTGCGGCTCGTCATCATGGCATGGGAGCCCAAATGGCAAAGCTCCCCGCCATATAAACAGTGGAGATGGCCACGGATCGAAAAAAGTGAGTGAGTCATACGATTTGTCGCACAAGCCCTTCTGAAGCCACCGATGCCCAGAAATGGCAATACTGTCGCTTGCCAGGCTGAAGCCAGTAAATTTCAGGGCTTTTTCGAGGACCAATTGATTGATCAGGTCAAAATCCTGTTCATCTAAAGTCCCCACTGATTCTGAAAAGTTCACAACGGTTGCAATCTTGTAAGGTTGTAATGAAGGCACCAATCTTTGCATTCGCACCTTAGCAAGGGATGCGGGATTGCCCTGACACAGTGCCATGGACATCGAAACACGGCACAACGATTATGAGATAAAGGCTGCATCTGCCATTATTGCGCGCACTCTTTGCATGTTTGTAGCGGGAAGCTGCCGACGGTGGGAAAACAGCAAAAGACCTGCAGGAAGCGGGAAACAAGCGAGACAGGAGTCAAGACATGCTGACGAGTTTAGACCAACAAATGTTTGGAAAACAACCGCCTCTGAGCAAGAATTGAGAGCCAGCTCATGGCTGAGACAAGTTGGAGACAGCGCGAACAAGCCAACCCTCAATCTGAGACAATTGTGAGAGAAGGGGAAGACGATGGGAGACAGGGTGCCAACAACGTTGGAACAATTTTCTTTCGGCAGATTGGGAACCCCAACAGCTCATTGCTGGCAACAGCCAACCGCTCAGCTCTTGGGATACATTATCCCTGCCTTATGGAGTTGGAGTTCTTTCCTGGACTACCCTGTTGCTCAACCATGATCGTGACGTTAGTGTTTGATGCATTTTTGGCATGACTTCCCGGTTTCAATGTAAATTGGTACGGAGCGAAATCCTGGCAACGTCAAACGAGCGCCCACAAGTGCAACTCAACACATTCAACACAACAACATGGGCTGTCCATCAATGGTGTACCCCTATCAGCCCCTATGATTGGTAGTTTCCCATTTTTTTCTGGCCATTGTCGGGGGTGCCACCAATTTACGGACAAACCCACATTGACATGTGCTCTATGCAATTTCGATCTAGGGCAAGCGCAGCTGAAGCGACGAAAACTGTTGTCTCCTGTTGAAATCCCAACTGGACCATCTTCGGCACCATGTTTTCCGGGATGTTCGAAGTCTCGTCAGCTCTGTCCGAGGCAGGCAAGTGCAGACCATTGAAAATGCTTGGCAACTTGTCCAAAATGGTTTGAGCTGCCACTCGAATCTTATTGTTGTACTCTAGGTGCTTGTCAATAAAAGCTATCAATCCCAGATTCCCATGATCAGCTCTCAGCAAACCTGGAACTGAACCCAACTCAATGACAATGTGATGCGTGCCGTCGTCTTGTGTGAGGCCTTTACGAATTTGGGAACAAATCCACTGCATGGGTTCGCCTTGTATGTCCCGGCGCAGCTTATCGAAGTGCACAGTTTTGACATTTTGAGGTCGATCTGGAAGCAAAGTTAAATTCAGTTTGTTCAGGACGGTCCTGAGCATGCCAGTATCGTAGTATTGATCCAAAGAAACCTCTGTTCCAGAAATTTGGTTTGAAAATGATTCATCACTGAGCCGTAAACGAGGCTCGACAACATTCTGAGCTCCAAGAAAATATGCCACTGCAAAACCATGCAGCAAACCAACGCGGTGATTGATCACACCACTCCAGTCCAGATTAAACGCGACTGTCAGGGGAAAGGATGCTTTGTCGAAACATGTAGCGTTTCGATCCCAGTTCTCTTCAATTACGAGCTCTCGGCTTTGGCTACCAGCGACCGATACAATGGAGGACCGCCTGTGAACCAATGTAGACGTAGAGTAAAGCCGGTTGCGTGGAAAACACACATACCCCATGAAAGAAATCGCAAAACCGCAGCACACCCAAAGCCGCAATTCAGGTCTCTTTTTCATCGGGGCATCAAAAGGATTGTCTTCTGCAGTCATTTTGCATGTAGGAATTCTGTCAGGCTGAGCCAACAGGCTGAGATCACCAAGACTCGCATTCTCAACTCAGATGTTCCACTTGAAACGCATGCTTTCCGGCAAAGTATGTAACAAAACATCCACGAAAGTGCATTTTCTCCACTGACAGCTTCAGGGTCCATTTGTATGAAATCAAAATAAATGAACTAGGACTCAAACACGAAAATATGTGTGTGTTTCCGTGGGTTCCTTTGGAAGGAAGAAAATAAACCAATTAAATGCCAACAAAAAAACACCCCATTTGGACTCTGCAAAATTCAAAAGACAACTGTGTGTACCAACACGTGCCCCAGAAAAAGAACATCCAAGGTACAAACCCCAAAGATATGAGAATTTGTAGCACACTCAATATCTACATGTGTGGCTACCCCAAACATTTAAAGGTAGCACCCCTCTCGCTCCCTCTCCATCGCCGTCTCAATGTTTTATAGCTTTTTGTAGCACATATGAAAGTTGTTGCTTAAATGGCTTCATGTGCACCGGCCCTCTGCTCTCTGAATGGAATTACTGGAAGACAAACAGGAGACAAAGCATGAGCTCCAAGGCACTGCGACCCCACGCGGGAGACGAGTCGGACAAACTCCAAATTACAGGTGAAAACATGCGTCTCAGTTATACAAAGGCTACTTGTAGGTAACAAGAACCCCATACAGGCAAATCTGTTTGGAAAAGAACTCAAGGGCAGCAAAATAATCAAAACACCTTGGTATCCAAGGTCTTTGTCATCCATCCAATGAAGAATGTCATGCATGTCCTTGGCATAGATAAACCCCCCAAAAAAAAGTCCAGGAGTTGTTGCAAGGTACAGTCATTGGGTCGCATTTCAGTATGTGACCCAAAAGCGGTTACGGACAATTCTACGCAAAATTAAAGCATAGGCAATTGACGGCAGTAGTGGCACACAAAAAGTCATTGGGAAGGGAAGCAGCTTCTCCACTTGAACTCAGTCAGCAAGGCAACCCTTTCACTGACCAGCGTTGAGTCCCCTGCGGTCCCGCTGGTAGCTAGTGATCCCCTTAGATCGTCTGTTTTGGATGATCAGGGTGATTTTAGGGGTCCCCCAACTTGAGAAAAACCCATATGGAGGGTATCTCGTGATATCTCATGATATCTCCGTCACTAATTTGGGCTGCATTATTTCTGCAACCTATGTCAAAATGTTGTGGAACCACACCACCCCGCCTTCAACAATTTCCTGGTAGTTTTCCTGATAATTTTGGGACATTGCAAAGGTTACCACTAACGTACTTCCGCAATTCAACCCGAAACAACCTGGTGAGTCCTGCTTCCTTGTTCCGGAGGCCAACAATCATCCCCGATGAGAGCGGCACATGGTACTAACGTGCATCGACCTAGAAACATGTGCAACAACATGTCTGTGCCCCTGCTGCATGTCACAAACAGCTCAAACAACGCATCACAACACAAACAACCTCGGAGGTGGAGGCTTCAACCTGGAAAACAACCAGCCATTAGGCCAAGTTTATAGCCGGATGTTTGGTTCTCCTGTCAGCGTTTTGTCGGCCCATGCTCGCAAGCCAACCCAGCTGAGGACCAACTATCCAACTAGCCGAGCAAACAACCAAGCAACCAAGCACCCAACCAACCCACCATTGGTAAACGATCCAACGTCAAGGTGCCGATGGCATCAAGGCGGCAGAAGCTGCTTCAGACTGGGCAAGGATCGTAGGGGCGGTTTACTATGGTGTTTAACAATGGTCACGATGATTCATAATGATCATTATGATAGCAACTAGTGGTTAATGATGGTTAATACAACGGTTATATTGATTGAGAATAATCATCAACTGGTTGGTGGTTTCAACCCCATGAAAAATAATGGTCAACTGGTCAACCAACATGTGGTCATACATTTGGAAAAATGCTTGAAGCCACCAAGCAGTTACCAACGGTGGATGAATGATGACTCAGTGATGGTCAGTTGATAGTCTAAGTCCATTGATGGTTCAAATGATCGGTACTTGATGATGAAATAATGCCTCATTGGTGGTTGGCTGATGATTTATTCATGGTCCATTGATGGCAAAGTCATGGCTAAGTACTGAAGGTGAATAGTTGCGGTTTGCGATGGCCATTGCGGTCAATAGGGGATGACACGCAACTACAAACAATAAGCGACACATCTTTCTATGCATCAACAAGCAAAACAAAATGGGCAAACATGCACCAAAGAGTGCTTGGGATGGGGTACCTTGCATATGATCTTGACAAATGGCAGACTGCTGGCAAATCACCGCAACACAGGGTGGAAACCAGCAATGCAATACATGACACTTATCAAACAGTGCTGATACTGAACTGTGAACCGACGGGTAATCAACAGGCTTATCAATGCACAGTGCTAAGGGTTCACAAACAATCACTAGTCAACAATTATGCTGCTACCGTTTTTGTTTGCATATTCTGGCAGTTGGTGAGTGGTCTTCATAACCTGATCCTGCAAGCTACATTGGCAGTTCGAGCACCATAGCCTAGGTCCTGGCTTGGCTGCAGGCACCATACGCAATAGACATAGGGGAGACAAATTCGGCAGAGCAATTCAACCATTATTAATAGCAATCCTGCCACTGTTACTAACTAATTACAAAAATTGTTCAACTATTATACTGTTAGTGGAATTCAACTATTGATTAAAGTTAGTAATGGTAAACAATCACCGTTTACTGGTATTCCAGCCGAATTGATTGGCAACCAGGATACCCTTGCCACGTCTAAGGGCAAAGTTTCGAAATACTTCGCACATCATAAGGCTGCAGCACGCAAAAACTCCCTCTAACTTTGGAAATAGCCTTAAATAATCATACACATACCGTCCTTGACCTCAAACGTTGAGTCATTCCAGCAGCTGTTTTGGCAATCATGGTTGCCTCACACATTGAGGCTACAACATCCAGGAGACTTCCCCCAACAAAAATCACATCTGGAACACTGCTGATGCTCATATGTGTTTACACATGTGTCCGCATGTGCACACACACACATGCACGCACACACGCTTGATAGACCGAATGGGTCACATGCAACCAATACTGATACTTGATATGCCCATCGGTTGGTGCCAACATGGGCACAGAAGCCAATGTTCGATGGTCAGGTGATGGTGATTCTGATGGATGATGGGAATGCCCTAGTATTCTCACATGTAGATCTGACAATGTAAATCGAAAAATGCAGTGGCGGCTGACGGCTTCGAAGTTGGCTTCAGCAAGGTAAACAGCGATGCAACCAATCGCGAAAACAAAGGTAATCACCGATCATGAAATCAAAACTGCAGGTACGTCTGGCAGATATCCCATCCAAGACCGTAGCTTCATTGCACACGGTAGGTCAAGGATGCCGTGCGCCCCTGCTCACATGTAAAAGGAAAACAGTCGGATTGAACAAACAAAAGAAGCCACTGAAGTTGAACAAACAAAATTCCTAAAGCCCTTTGGAACAGGGTTTGCTCTCACACACACACACGTTTGTAAGATACATTGCGATTTGTTACTATGTTAACATTTTCATATACATGTTGTTTCTTCAAGACTCCTGTGCAAAAGCATGAGCTTCTGGAGAAATGACCTGTTCCCAAAGGCGGTGGCTGCTGAGACCTGCTACCGTCTCAGCCCCTGACAGCTGCTTGGGCCACTTCTTGCCACCCAGCCTGCGATATTTCCGGTCTCTGAAACGGCGGGTCTGGTGAGTGGTTTCAACCCCAGTCAGCAAATATTAGTCGATCACCCAACGTCCCAAATACTAAGGGACAATGAAACATGTGTTAAACTACCAAACAAAGTTTGATTTCAATTGCCAGTTGCATATTTTTGGAAAACCGCAATTTGCTGAAGGCCATGGTAAAAGCATGTTGTTATGCAGGCTGTGCACGCGTGCCCTGACAGAATCAATCAAATCTATAGATTTCATTTGCGAGTTACCCCATTTCCTCTGGGTGACGATGAAGAAGCTTAATGGGCGCGTTTGCACAAGCTATAAATTCAGGACAATTCCACTGTTCAACTTTTGCACGTAATAATTCCAAAATAGTTTGCAGGCATGTTAATCGTAAAGCCATGTTAGCCGCCTTCAAGCCTTAAAATGATCATGTAGCGACTTCGCCCAGAACAGCCAAGTGGTCCACAGCTACTGGAGGATTCACCAACAGCAATAGCTGGTGCCTGAGGCTCACCTTGTGACAGTTTATTATGGATCTTGATGGGCTTGTCGCAAAATCTGGTGTCTCCACCTCAAGCAGAGAACCCCTGTTCAAAAGTTGGTTGACCTACCTAACTAAAGCTATATCATGCTATATCTGCCAGTTGCGTGGTACCCTAGTAACCCAAGTTGACTATATGGCAAATATCGGGTAGATATGGGTAGAGAACGGTAGGTATATCTATACTCATTACCACTTGGTTACACCACACCTTGCAGCTCCAAATCCTTCGCCCTTTCAAAGGGTGTAACCCCTTGGATTATACAAATACATGGCTGTGGGTCAGTTCACCCTTGGTCCCCCTGGTTCCCCCATCATTAACCACTGCTTACCCTCTTGTTGTTGGTGAACTTATCCCCCATGGGTTGGTTGATGAACTGCTTGACCCATTGGCACATGAAGCTTCGGGAACCGAACCGGAACCGAACCGGCTGAACCCCTGGCTGCCAAGCTGTCACGGCTCCTGCATCACGGCCATGCGATGAGCCACTGCCCTTGCTGCAGCTTCACCGGCCTGCCAAGCCATTGCAGTGGCCATGTAATGCCCTAGGTTCATGAACCCTGTAGATTTATAGCGGTTGATTGGTGGTGAAGATAGGTTGATAGAAGGAAATTTAAATTGTAAAGTTATAACATAAGTTTGAGAACCAAGGATATAAGGACAAATAGCGTTGGGTTTTTGTTATCTACATTGGTTTAACCCTTTGGGTTTAAGCCTCTGGGTTGTGGTTTATTACTATCCCTACCTGGTTAATAAGGTCTACAACCATTGTCATGGTACAGGGATGATAGCCAACGAAAATGGTAAACCCTTGGTTCCTTAGTTGGGGTGTTGCCACTGTCGGAAGAAACCATGATTTTTGAGGGAAACCAATCAAGGGTGTATTCATTCAGGGTTCACATCAGCTTATAATAGCCAGCTATTTTTGTGTGGGTGACGTCAGCACCAAACAACGAGGAGTTTTTGAGCAAAAACATTAATGGCTGGATGTTTGTCACGGGGTTTCTAACTTCTATCATATGTGAGAGTATTATAATGTGCAATAGGTCCAATAAACAGTAGCTGGTGATGAAACCATTGTCAGGAAATCCATCTGCTCGCGCATGCAGGAAAATCACAAGTTGGCTATGCGGCAAGTGATGTGATTTGTTACTGCCCCCATGCTGCGCCAAAAATACAATAATGCTCCCTGTTTGAAAAACCACCCCATCATTGGGCTACTGTCTCTATCTCTTTGGGCCGTGGGATGTTAATTTTGAAGTGACTTGCCACCAACTCAACCATGAACCGCCGGCGGTTTACCGAGACAACATCTGATGGTGGTTGCTTTGCAAAAGGACCTTCCACTAAACACACCATCACACCCATGAACCAGAACTAAGCATCAAAAATTCATATGAAGAAGCAACATTCAACCATCAACTCACCATAAACAAATTAGCATTCAAAACCAAGTACCCAGCATTCTGCCCATCAAATTAGCAATCATCTAACCATGTTAAAAACCATCATTTTACTCATCAACTGTCTGCTGGTTGGCGGTTGAACCACCCTCATGAAAACTATATCTTTGTTAATCAGCCAACCATCCCAGTACTAGGAACAATGAAATGTCAAAGACAACCGAACAATGGGTGTTTGACCATTCTTGTTGGTTATGATCCCCTATCTCCCATATGCTCCATGTAGGGTAAATACCCATTAAATGATCCAGTTTTGTAAGTAAATGTGCCGGACATGGAGCGTCCGGGTACTACATCAACCCATATAAGCCAGCAACTAGTAGGTGTTTGACCATTCTTGTTGGCTATTATCCCCTAGTGTTCACCATTTCCTATTGTTCACCATCATTTATCCCCCATAGCTAGCCATTGTTGTCCGCCAACCGCTTTGTTGTGTAAGCATTACCTGTATAACCATCATGGCATGTCATGGTTTATCGAATTTGGTATTTGCCATCATGAACCACCATTATGAACCATTACCTACACAACCAGCCATTCCTGTTGCTAATTGTGATTAAACAAATCTTAAGTAACCATTTTGAACCATTGCTATGACTATGGACCATTGTTGCACAGTTATGAATCATTATAAACCACTGCTATGAAGCATTGTGAACCACTACCTACACAAGCCTCTATTATTGTTGAACCATCATTGTTAGTTAGTGTACCTATGGTTAACAATTGGTTAACCATTAATTATCATAAAGCAATATATTAACCACTATTGTTAACATGTTGCTGATCACTAGCCATTCATCAACCATCCGAGATTTCGTAGCTTGATCCCATCCCTGGTCCGCACCATCTCTGCCAGGGCCACGGAGCTACCGTTCCAGCCACTGCTCAGCACGGCTTCCCTGGCGACTACGCTTGTGTGGAGCTGCCAAGGGAAACGATGCGAAGTGGTGAGCTGTGATGATTGGTTAGTAATAGTTAACAACGGTTAATAATGATGGTTACTAGGAATGGTTAATAGGAATGGTTGATAATCATTGTTAAAATAGGGGTTTATGATGCTTATACTGGCCTACATGGTGAATGATAGTTGACAATGGTTACAGCAATGATGCTTTATACTTGTCAATGATGCTTATTAAGCATCACCGTTTAGTGAAGGATCGTTGCAGTACTGGGCTGGTGATCACTCACAATCCATGACTTAACCATGTATCATGGTTTAATTGAGGATGGTGAAGGGCTATTTGATCCTTGAATATCTGTGGTTGGGCTGATGATTAGTGGCTGGTTTACAGTTCTGGCTGCTGATGACATGGTGGTTCTTCATCCAAGTTCGCAGGGCCATGGGTTTAGATTACAACTTGATGAAGGAACAGGGAGCATCCCAGTGATACTAAGGCTAGCGGCCTACCAACTGACTACTTGGAGCACACAGTTCATGACCTTGCCGACTGCCAGCAAAGGATCCTTTCTGTTGGCTTATGATGGTTGATGATGGTTCATAGTTTCATCATTCTTCATATCTCTTTGCTTACTGACTGAAACTGAGTATTGCAAAGACTGTCTGAAGTATCAAAGGAGGTCGTGGCAAATGTTGCAACAATTCAAGAGAGTGATGGTAGGAAATACACAAACACGAAGTGGGCATATCATGATCAACAACAGGACAATGCAAATAGAAATGCAACATCAACATCCTGGAACAATGAAACAAACAGTCAATATTATGGATCATCCGATGATCGTCCAACAGGGACGTTGCCATACCTCTGCCGGGCTGCTGCAACGCGTTGGGCGTAAGCGTTTGCCGAAGCTTCCGGTCACGTATCAAGCTCCAAAGCTATCATGGTGATGTGAAGGCCACTTCCAACAGTTCGATACCATGCGTTACCAAAATGATCACCAAAACACACAACGATTATCAGCCAAGATCATGCAGCACCAACCATGGTTGCTGATCATCATTACCTTGAGGGAAAGATTCACATACCGGACATCAGGACAATCAAACATGTTTGCTGACAATTCCAGTAAGAACGGTTCTTAGTAGATCATTTCTTGGTAATAACCTTTGGGTTCAATCCTTTAATTAAGAACCATCAAGGTAGTAAACATTCCCACCATCATGGTTTCCACGATCGTGGTTTCCACCATCATGGTTCTTGGAAATCCACTTCAACGATCCACCATCAAGGTAGTTTTATTAAAAACCATCAAGGTAGTAAGGATCCTGATCCATTGATCTATGGATGATATATATGGTATACATATGGTTGATCTATGGTTGATCAGTAGAAGTAAATCCAATTCACCCAGACTGTCCATCACAATGGGCCTTGCAGCCACGGCCACCTCTGCAGGTGAAGTACTTCGCCTGACATGGATGTTGTCACTGGTTCCAAGTGCAAGGCTATAAGTTGCTTGATTAACATGGGTAGGAGGGGTTAATTAAGCGGTTCCACCGGTTGCTTAGGCAAACTACCTGATGATCAACCCTAAGAAGGTCGCTGAACCACTCGGCAACCAGCAGAACCTGAATTGAACTTGAAGCAGCACACAGAAGGAACACTGCAACAGAATTCAACACACATGGCATGTTGGATTGTAGCAATTTTTGAGGCACTGGTTGTCTCTCCGCACATGGGCAGCTAAGCACTTGCTCCGAACCGGATCCGTGGCCGCAAGTGGTACCCGGCAGTTGTTGGCTCATGCAGCCAGCTGCCGGGATGTCGGGTGGTGATGGTTGCAATGGCCTATCTGACCATCTGCAAGAATGGTTCATTAACAAGTTCTACATGATTAATTACACATACTTGAAACATACAAATCTATCCATATATCAAGCAAAAATTGATATACAAGTTACTTCATATATAAATATATATAATTAATATTTAAATATATAATATAAACATAAAAATATAAAATAATATAAATGTTATTAGTGGATTCTATCTTCATGTTATGAATCTGTGTTTCTTATTGAGAACACCACAGATTCTACAGCCTCAAGTGGTTCATCACCACAGCCTGCTCCCTTCACCCGTTGCGGGACCTCGCCACAGTGCTGGCAACGACTTCTGCAGCGGTCTTCGCGGCGATCCGCTGCTGGACTTCCACCTGCCCGGCCTCGGTGACCCCTGGAGGCACCAAGTAGCTTTCAAGCCATGGGCCAGCCATGTTTCTTCAATAACCAACTTGCTTCTCTATGTTGCACTTATTATATCTCCAGATCAATAATATTTTGTTTTTTGTAAAGATCTATACATTTCAATGAGAAAAAACATGGTAAGGTTATATACTGTTCAACTAAACATACTGCATGTGTTGAATTGAATGGTATGGGAACAACCAGCCTATGGCTAGGAAAAAAATCCTCGAAAAGCCATCAGCAACAAAGGCGAAACGCTCCTGCGGAGTCGGGGCTGAATGTGTACTGGAAAGTAACCGTTCGAATGGTCATGGTCACAAGGTTTCAGCAGCAACTCTTGTCTTTCAAATAACGAACCAGTAAGACCCAGCAGTAGGAAATTACGACCATCATGCTGAAAGAAACCACACCGACCTTCGCGTGGTTGAACCATGTGGACCCACTCACGTTTTATCCAAACACTCACCAGCAGGCTCGCTCATGACTTGCTTCTCACTTGTCATGTATGGCGGCAACCAGGCATTCTCATGTCCCATGAGAACAGCAGAAGAACAAATCATGCACGATGTTGCAGGCCAAATCCCCACTCACACGGAACAAAATGTCGGTTTTGGTGCCACCAATCATGTTATGCTTCCAATCCAGCTGCTACTCAAGCCGTGTTGGTCCCTCCGCGCTGACCCAGCCGCGCACGGTTTTACAACGACAGCGCCCGGATTTCCGCGATGAAGGACAGGAAATGTGCCTTTGGGTCACCCGGCCTCGCAGCACCAAGGATAGGAGTGGGCTGGGCATGCTGAAGTGGTGCCAAGGTTGCTGGGTATGGACATACTCTGGTTGGTGGTTGAACCATCCCTACGAACAATACGTGCTAGTTACTAGTTAGTAAATCAACCTATCATACTAGATCAAAGGGAAAATCAAACATTTGTGTTTGTAAAAACCACCAGCCAAATATTATTGTGCACATCTACGTGCACATGCAAACACAGCCTCACACACACACACACAAAACACCGCATGAGCAATAAGTCATGTGCTCATTGTGCAAATGCGACGTTTCCACTTCTGCCGATCGCTTTGCAAAGAACATTTGTTATGAGGAACACAAGTGTTGCTATGCCAAGGCAAGCATGACTCCCATGCAAACCAATGGAGGCTGGCACTTGCTCGCACAGAACTTCTGTGTCCAACCACTTAGAGCTCTGTCGAACCGCTTTGCACTGGGGACTTGTTGAGGCGTCGGTTGAACTGGGTAAACTGCTTCCAACAGTTTGCCTTGCAACTGGGGAAATCATGGATGAACTGTATCTGGCTTCAACTGTCTCATTGATTTGGATGAACTATATCTAGCCATAGAACGCCTGCTTGGGCAGAACCATGAACAAACGGCCAAAGCTTTGCAACTCGGGCACTGTGCATTTAGCTTCTCGAAGCTTTGGAGAACAAGGCTTCTCAAAACGTGGTCGCTGATTCCAACCTCAACTCCGGATGCCACAGGTGAGTTTTCTTCGTAGGTTCATTGGGTTTATGGGGATTCTAATTGATAAAAGACCACCATCAAAACAAACAAGTCAAAAAGAAAAAACAAACAGAACATAAACGGCTTAGTTTACTGGCTGAACAATTGCCCAGGACCTGGATGACGACTACCTGCTAAAGCAAGAAGCTAAAAAGAAGTGAACCATGTGAATCAAAACTATGTATTGCCCGATTGCGGCCTGACCATTGCCAGGACATTGTTTGTAATCCAAATTGTGCACTCACAACAAGCAGCAGCCAGCAGCAGCAGCACAACCACAATCATTACAACCAACGCATCAAGAACGACAACCGCAACACCAACAACAACTCCACCAACCAGAACAACATCAACGACAATAGAACCACCACTATTAAGTTCAAACACGACATGAGAACCACCGCAACAACAGGCACAGTTGAGGATGGCGCTCCCGCGCTCATCTCAGGCATTGCTGGAGACAGGGGGTGTAACTGGATCGGTTCCATCCCAAGCCATGATCGGTTTCGACGGAGGAATTATGGGCTTTGCGGTATAGTACTGCCATGCCGTGCATCATTCCACAGTAGTTCTAATTGGTGCCATTCTTCTTCACTCTTGTTTGCATTCTACTTGTTCCTCCTAAGATCTCGATCCTTGGCCTTCAGAGCACCCGAACGTTCCGCCTTACTTGGTTAGTACTGGCGCTGTTGTCGCCTTCGTCCCAAAACGATCAAAGTCAGAAGATCCAAGGTGTTACCCTCTGGTAGCACCTGTCAAGCTGGAACGTGCCATCATGACCTTCAAAATGCTACTGGTTGCCAGGTGAATCTGCCCTGTCGGTACTACCCACGCCCGCTAGTAGGCTCCAAGAAGCCACAAGATCATGTGCGGCTGCCATGAGCGCCGCAGTGAGGGTGACAGCGGTGGTGCAAAGCACGGCAAAAAGTTCCGCCAAAGAATCCATCAATGGTCCATCAGTGGAGTTGCCTGAGCATTCAGACAAGCATGCGGACACAAAAACACCCCGCGGCGAGAATTTGACCAAATATAAGTCATTAGTATGATCGTATGTGACCCTATGTGTGTTTGTGATGGGAAAACGGATGTGTCTTTTCCTTGCTATTTAAGACCGGCCATCAAACACACAAAAACGCTGATATCACATCAGGGTCGCTCTCAACAGTGTTTCCGGAATCGTGTCGTGTCTCACGAAATTGGAACTGATGCACTTTGCTAGTCCAAACTTTGCATCGATCCAGTGGCCTGTGGGTTGGCTCTAAGACGCTGAGTCGTCTTCTCCAAAAGATTGCCAGTCATACTTTTCTCCAAGATTGTTTTTTCAATTCTCAAATGTTCGGGGCCAAGGGCATTGAGGCGCCACATGCAGGAGGAATCTGCTCCTTTACCCCTCTGGGATCTGAAAACAAGGACCCTATGTCAACCAGCTTTTTGGCCCCAGCTACCCAAGGCCACATGGAGAACTCTGGACATCACTTGTGCAGCCGTGGCATCCATGAGGGTCCAGGCTTTCCTCAGTGATGCTGATCGAAAACAGGGCTATAGCATGAATGTGGGAGCTCCAAGGCTAGAGACTGCCTCCCGCACCAGAAACAGAAATCCACGAGCAAGATCACATAAAGAGAAAAACATGCGCAGCAACACCTCTGTCACACTAAACTTGTAGAGATATGTGGAACGACGTGTGGAACTGCATGAGCTGCACAGTGGATCACCCCTGGGCTTATGCCAGGCTTCTCACCCGCCAGGCGTTGAGCTGAGAGGAGTTGGATGGATGCTTTCGGATGGCCCAAGCCTAGACACAGGCAGTGGAATGCCGCTGGGCTCAACCGGGGCACGCGACACAGGACTTCGTAGCAGCGCTGTTCGTGACAGTCCTTGGTTGACCACGCTTGGTCATGCAAGCATCTGGGATGACAGAGTTCAATGGAGAACAAGAATGACAACAATAACAAAAGAAATAATGAGAATCATGAACAGCAACGACCACAACAACAACAACAACAACAACACCAGCAGCAGCAACACCAGCAGCAGCAGCAGCAGCAGCAGCAGCAGCAGCAGCAGCAGCAGCAGCAGCAGCAGCAGCAGCAGCAGCAGCAGCAGCAGCAGCAGCAGCAGCAGCAGCAGCAGCAGCAGCAGCAGCAGCAGCAGCAGCAGCAGCAGCAGCAGCAGCAGCAGCAGCAGCAGCAGCAGCAGCAGCAGCAGCAGCAGCAGCAGCAGCAGCAGCAGCAGCAGCAGCAGCAGCAGCAGCAGCAGCAGCAGCAGCAGCAGCAGCAGCAGCAGCAGCAGCAGCAGCAGCAGCAGCAGCAGCAGCAGCAGCAGCAGCAGCAGCAGCAGCAGCAGCAGCAGCAGCAGCAGCAGCAGCAGCAGCAGCAGCAGCAGCAGCAGCAGCAGCAGCAGCAGCAGCAGCAGCAGCAGCAGCAGCAGCAGCAGCAGCAGCAGCAGCAGCAGCAGCAGCAGCAGCAGCAGCAGCAGCAGCAGCAGCAGCAGCAGCAGCAGCAGCAGCAGCAGCAGCAGCAGCAGCAGCAGCAGCAGCAGCAGCAGCAGCAGCAGCAGCAGCAGCAGCAGCAGCAGCAGCAGCAGCAGCAGCAGCAGCACCACCAGCAGCAGCAGCAGCCGCCACCAAGCCAGCCAGCCAACCAGCATCAAGCAGCAAGCGCCACAGCGGAAGCCACAGCAGTTGCAGCAACAGCAACAACCACGGAAACGTAGAGGCATAACATGGCACAACAACAGCCAACGACATCTCTCACCAGCTCCAAACTCATCACCCAGCTTCTTCCAGCCCATGCTGACACATGAGCGCCAGCGCATCACCTGCACTGGTGCCACCGGAAACCGAGCCATGGTCGCTGCTGCGGGTGGCTTCTGCCACTAAGGCTTCGCAAAGCTCCAAGGTATGGTCCTCCAATGCTGCGTTTCCACTGGCGGGGTGCGGCGTCACGTCTCCAGCATGCAAGGCAGGGCTCGGACTTGGTATTTGAAGTTGGTTGGTGCAGCAAGTAGCTTCACCAGCAGCCAAGTGGGGAAGCCAGCTAAAGGCATGCTGCACCAAAGATTGCTGCATGTATTGTATACCTAACCAACTACCAGTTTGTTACAGCACTCCTGGTACCTCCAAATGGCTCCCCCTGTAAAGGTACTTGTGGATACCCCTGGCTCCGAATCGCCGCCTCCCAACCACCAGTGGTTCTTCCACTTGCCCCCATGGTTTCACCGGTGCCAGTGAGGCACCACCATCACCGGGACGCACCCAACCCCTCCTGCAACTCCACATGTCCCGCCATGGCTGTGCACACTCGCTCCGCCAAGCCCAGCGCTGCGGCACCGCCGCCCTTGGTCAGGGACGCCAGCAGCGGTGCCGCGCACGGCAGCAGGTGCTCGGGGAATCGGCCACCTGCATGGAACCATGGTGGAGTTTCAGGTGGGTTTTTTGGGCGATGGAAAAGACACACGCATTTTTTGAGGGATGGTCATCATGATCTTGGATGGTGGCTATAGATAGCCTGAACCTTGAAACAAAAAAAATAACAGAGGTGTTCAATTAAATCATTGCAATTCTTTGGTGGCAAAAAGAAATGGCGGATTTCATTCGCAATAAAACGATTTTCCTTGCGATGGCCGATGAGTATTCTGGATCCCTAGCCACTAGCTAGTTGGTTCAGCCATGAGCAAATCCTCAAAAATGATCGGAATTTACATAGTTAGGACCAATCATTCAGGGAGAGCGACTTGAGCCACCAAAAATCACCAAACTTCGCCGCGAAAAGCACACCAGTTTAGCCTGTACCAGTGGCGCGCCGTGGCTGAGTCCATGCTCAAGCCACGCAAAAAGTTCCGAGTTCATGAGTCAAACCACAGCTAGTTGCTTCATGGTTCAGCGCATGGAAAGACCCACAAACGGTGTGCTACTCTGAAGCACCTCCATGCAGCTTCTTAATGGGGCCGGTATGTTGTAGTGCTGGTGACCATCGCCATGAAGGTCACCCATTGGCAAATGAATGCTATTGGCCATCAAGTAGGAGTCGCTGCTTGGTATGGCCGCAAAATGCCGCAAAGCAGTTATCGGCCATGGATGCAAACTACTCTGATGATGATGATGATGATGATGATGATGATGATGATGATGATGATGATGATGATCTGCAGTGAGCGATGATGGTTGACCATGATAAAACCGTTGAAACCTTTGTTAGGTTCCACATGCCACTTTGGAATCTAGCAACAACACATTTCATGAATACACTTGACCTAAAAGAAAGCACGCACATAGAGCCATGAGTCTCAAGATGGATTGCTTGCAAGTCAAACAAACATCAATGGGCGGTGGAAAACCAAAGCCAAATGTCAAATGAGCATCCTGGTGCTCATAATGAACCGACTAGATGTTCTCCACAACTGCAGAGTGTCACCAGTTCTGAATCCAAAAGATTGCCTCTCAAGTCTTACCTGCTCATGAGATACCACCAGTCCTCTATCCATCCGTCCATCCATCTATCCATCCATCCATCCATCCCTCCCTCCATCCCTCCCTCCCTCCCTGGTCTCCCCCATGGTGTCACTCATCGCCACCGCACCGGTCTGCCGAGGTGCTGAGTTTCTGCTGCAGCGCTTCCACCAACAGCTGCTCCATGTGCTGCTGCAAGGGCGCCAGCCCCGCCACAGCGCAGAAGCGACGCTGCGTCACGGACCCCTCCCCTGAGCGCCCGCCGCAGGCGGGGGTTCGGTGTCTTGCAGTTTGGATGGTGATGTCTGTACATCACCAGCTATTGGTGGCCAAACTGGGGCTGGGATGGACCGCTTTTCCGGGTTTCTGGTTGGTTCGCGATGTTTACAAGATGCTGCGCAGATTTGCTAACTGCGCGTTCCTCAATAGGGCCCCCCCCAAATCATCCAACATCATCCAGCCCACTAACCATCTCCACACGAATTTACCTTCCACAACTCTTAGGTCCCCCAGCCACCGGGCTTGAGAAACCACCCGGGATCACAGGCAGCTCCCCCCCATCAGGCGCTCCTTGGGGCTCCCGGCCACCTGCAGATCCCAGTCCTTCAGCTGCTGCAGGATGTCCTCCAGCAGTGGCTGTGCCAAGGCATCGAGCTCAGCGGGTGCTGTTTCACCTGCTGCCAGCGCGGCAGCCATGGGAAACTGGCAGCGCCAGGGCGCCAGCATAGCATTAAACGACTTGGGATTGGAAGACCAGCATGTGGAAGGCCAGCATGTGTTGATGAGATTTCATGATGCTTGATGATGGTTAATGATGGTTAAACTAACCTGGAAGTTTGAAATCGCGAGTTTCTATAGGCAGACCAACCGTGAAAGGTAGCGTTTCCACGTCGAGATTAGTCTACCAAAGGCTAATAATCCATGCCATCCCACTTCTTGCTGGTTGCACCATGCACCTATATCATAATCAGTTCCTTCCCCTGTCATAAGAGTCACCACCCAAATCATGAGCAAAATGACCTAGTTTGGTTACTAGAGCGCACTCAGTGTTTTGCAAAAGGAGGACCAATACTATAAGGCCAGCGCACTTAAAGGCAAAACAGAGCGTTCTAGGAAAATCACATCCATGTTCCTTTCCAACGCCCTTTTGAACATCAATTGAATTATGCTTGATCCGCAAAGGGTTTCCTTGATCATAAGCACAAAAAAAAAACAAACCAAACAGAAACATAATCCAAATGCATCCTTTTCACATGCTAGCTGCAATGCATTGAAACAGTCCTGTGCGAATACAACAAATCCCTTATGCAAAAATACATCCAAACCAGGGACCACAATCACAAAATTGCCCAAGCTATCCCAAGCTTAAGTACTTAAGTATGTGTTTAATACGGGGGCGCCAACCATTTTGCCACATTGCATCTATTAAGTGCTTTTCAATTGCCACAATCAACAAACGCGGGGATTCTGAAACTGCACTTATCAATTGAATTTGTTTGGGCGATAGGGAAGAAGGAAGAATGGTCAATTCCATTGGTTTATACTGGTAGTTCCACTGCGGACTGGTGCTTAGACCCATGCTTCGCAACGCTGCGAAAGACCGCCACGGGGCATCCGGTCAGCTGATCCCCCCGCCTGCTGCTCGCGTACTGCGGCAAAAGCCAGTGATGACACTCAGTGGAAGGGTGGCATCCGTCCAAACGTTGTGAAACTGCGATTGGAACAGCCCAAAGGAACCTGCCACAGTAGAAGGAGTCGACCATTTCGGATTGACTGTTAAGTCAGGTAGAAGCAAACATGTAGAATCTCTGGAGCTATATTTCTGGATGCCATTGGTGAGCGATGTTGGCAAATATGAGAAAACATACCAATCCCATGGGTACATGTACCCATGCTCGCAAAAATAGACACACGTGTCATATGCAAACAAAACTCGCAAGCATCAACACCGAAAACATGCCAGCACTCTTTCAGTCTCACCCCACGACGGCAACAGCTGTTTGGTCTCTACTGTGCTCGTTTGCTCCCTTTTCGGTAGGGATAGCAAGCATCCTTGGCCGTCTTAGTTCTCAACATTGATAGGAGCGATTTCGATGTTTCCAGCCCGATGACTAACATTGAAAAAACATTGTAAACCCATTGAAAGCCCATTGAAAAACTATTGGTCACCCATTGAAAGCCCACCGAAAAACTATTGGTCACCCATTGAAACAACCTTTGAAAAACCATTGAAAGCCATCACCTGGAGTTCTGGAGGGCCTGGAGTTTTCCCCAGGTCAGCCAGAATCGCTAGACCCGAATTCGCCACATCTGGATCGCTGGCCATCTGGCGCAGCCCCAGCAATGTCATGTTCAGCAACTGCTCCACATCGCAGTGCGACAACCCGCCGTCAAGACACAGGCGGTGGAAAAATCGAAAGCTATCCTGGGGACGGGCCCTTGGAGCAGCTATGGGATGGGCCATGCCACACTTGGGCCACTGGAGCAGCTCCTTTTGACGATTAAAAGCTGATCATGATGAAAGTTGCCAGCTGCTCACATTTGAAGAGTTTTGATCAGTCCTGCTTGTGGACACCCATCCCTGACATGAAAACCTGACAAATACGGACGATTTGAGTCAAGCTGACTTGACCTCGACAACTTCAACAACTTGAGAGCATCACACCCAGTCGGCAGGCAGATGGAATGCTCAAAAGCAGAAGGGGGCAACGTGCTGAATTAAAAAGTGACTAGAGTGAAAAGCACCGCAAGACAGGCCAAACGGGTTGCCTTGGGGTAGCCACCAACTCTTGAACCTAAACCTATTACCCAAAGAGAAAAACAAAAAAAGCAAAGGAGAGAAAGAGAGGGAGGCCCATAGTGATGTACCTCAATGGTTCCCACACGTTTTTGGCCCAAGTTTCTACCAGTGAAGTGCTTAACCAATTATTCTTACAGCATCCATGACTATCAACCATTCCCATCCATTAACAGTTCTGAATCAATCCCTATCACCATGATAATATCTGACAATCAACCACTAACATCAGTTGAAAATTCAAACGACATCAATCCTCAGCTTCCCCAGGGTCATCCAGCAGGATCATCCACAGCTTCACCTCTATCCCTGGATGATCCCTGGATCATCCCTCGGTCATCCCTGGGTCATCCCTGGATCATCCCTGGATCCCTACATCCACCAGGCATCCGCCATCAGCAGTGGAGATCCCTGGCCCTGCATGGTGCGCAGCACGTGGGGCGCCAGGGCTGGCGCCGCGCGGTTCACCGCTGCCAGCTCCGCTGCGAAGCACAGCGCCACGTGCTGCACGTCGAGGTCCGAGGTCTGCGTCAGGAACTGCCCAGTGACCTGCAGGCGTGGGCGGGTGAAGAAGTGATGAAGGTGGTTGAGGTTGTGGAGGGGGTTGAGGCAGTGGAGGGGGTTGATGATTCATGGTGGTTGATGGTGGTTGATGGTGGTTGAGGTGGTCAGGGTGGTTGATGGCTGACGGTGGTTGACCAAGTGGTTAGAGGTGTGGTGGCTGGTGGTTGGCCCAGCGCTTAGCTGGTTGCTGAGATGGTTCATGTGACACGAATGGTGGCTGATCATCCTTAGAGGGTACATCCATGCATCGATGGTCAATCAGGGTCTTTGCTTTGCCCCCAGAATTAGTAGAAAAATAGAAAACAACAACAACGACAACAACAACAACAACAACAACAACAACAACAACAACAACAAGAACAGCAGCTCGCCAGGGCAACTACAACAGAATCGGTTAGAACATCAACAGCACAAAGATCATCAACACAAAGAAAGCCAAGACAAGATCATCATGACACGCAGGCATCACGCAGGGGAGCATGCCATGCAGCCCTGGTACCTCCAAGGTGCGCGGCAGCTGTCCAGCAATGGCGGCCATGAAGTGCAGCACATCGCTGCAGCCGCTGCAGGGTCC
>VSDK01018836.1:433840-452553 GCA_009767595.1 Symbiodinium kawagutii
GGAAGTGCCCCACTTCGCGCCAGCCGCTGCAGGCTCCGCCCGTGACCAGCGTTTCGTCGTAGAAGTCGGGCACGTTGGCCCGGGCCATGATCTGGGGGAAGAAGCTGTCCAACAACCTGAGCAAGGTAATCCAACGAGTCCTGGTGGTTGTAGATGATGATGATGATGATGATGATGATGATGATGATGATGCTGGTGGTGGTGGTGGTGGTGGTGGTGGTGGTGACTTGATGTTGGTGAATTGGTGAAAAAATGGTTAACTGATGGTTGATGATGGTTGAGAATGATTCGAATGCTGTCTGTTTATGATGGTGCTTCGTAATTATGCTATGCTGGTTGCTGATGTTTCTGAGGGAAGCATTACCGAAAAGGATGGACGAAGATTTTCTTGAATTATGAAGCCCACAAAAAATATATACCACCGGGTTGCATTAGGTTAGCTGAACCTAGCTGTAGGATATTCACACTTCAGAAGACTCTGTAGCTGGTGGGGGCCCCTACTGTCACCTTTCATTGGCAACTGGTTTTTCTTCACAACCACAACCGGCAGGTTTCTCACACATCTGGATGAGCAAAGGTTTCACCTGCAGGCGCTGGCACTTGGTAGAGGAATTTCACTGCAGGGAGTCCTTGCAATATCACGTATTCACACACCCATACAAGGTTGTTGCCCTCGAGCTAGCCAAGGTGGTTTATAACTAGGACAACTACCAGACTATCAGTTGTGGAATGCAAAGATATCCATCGTAGAATGACTTAATAGCCAACTTGCAACTGGGGAGCACCACCTTATATCATCAATCTATGTGCACGTTGGTGTTTCCCAACAAAAATTAGCACTCATCCGCTGGTTCCCTGATTTATATTCATGATTCATGGGATATCCATACAAAGCAGCCAGCCAGTTCCAATGAAATTGGGAGTAGTTCATTGAGAGCTGGATCGAAAGCGGGGCTCCGAGATGCACGGGCAACCCATGATCATCATCTTGTTCTAAAATTTTACCATGGAGTTAAAAACGGTAATTTTATACATGATCAACTCCATGGCTCAGTTATTTTTGCCACGTCTAAAATTTTGTCACATCGCCATCCGCCAGAATCCACGAGACAAACATCTCAGAATCGAACAGGAATCTCAGAACGTCATTGACATTCCAATCTTGCCCTAACACATTCTGAGATGAAGCCTACTGATTTCCGCCCACCCTTCTCTAAACATTTCCTTGGCAATTCGGAACTAAATTGCTAGGTTTTCCCTCTTTTTCCTCGTGAGCTGCATTTCCGAAGCATTTTGGAAATAGGTGTTTCTCAAAATAGGGGTACCCCCAAATCATCCATTACTAGCAATCATTAGCAATAAACCAGCCATTTTTAGGGGTACCCCATTTTGAGAAACCGCCAAATCATTTTCCATTGCATTTCCCCTAGGTCTTCGGTGGGTCCCGCGGCTCGGCTCAGCCCAGGCGCAGGTTTTGAACCTCCGAGCTCAGCCTGCAACACCTCGACGCCAAAACTTCCAGCACCTTGACCAAGGCGTCCTAGGGAACGCCGGCGATAGCAACGGTGGCATAGCAATGGTGGCACTGCTGGTCTGGTGGGTGGTGAGCTTTGCCTATGCTGTTGGTGATGAGTTTCGCTGTCCCAAAACTATGATGGTTGTTCACCAAGCAACCATCTCAAATCAGGAAAGAAATTGACAACATGTCTAAAGCAAGCAACCAAAAAATGTGTGAACAGGAGACGCTGATCATCGTGATGATGGTTCATGATATGTTCTATGCTTTCTACATGCTTACTGATGCTTACTCATGTCGAATCTCGATATTCATAAATGGTTGATACTGGCCGTGGATGGCCGAATGCTTCATATTAGGGGATGCTGGGTATAGCAACCAACACTCATCAGTTGTTTCGAAGGTGAATTTCAAACCCGGCTGGTTAGACCAGTAGTTGCTCTCTCCCCTATTGGCAGTGATCACTTGGGGAGACCTACCCAGAAGCGAGGTGTACAAGCATATCACGCCGTACCTGAATTGCCATCCATTGCAAATCCTGGTGGCAGTACGCCCTGCGATCTGGGAATGCCTCCGCATCTGCCCAGCTTCCAACGACTCCAACTGCTCGTCCGAAGCAAACTCCTCCTCGGCGGCAGGCTGTCAGAAAACTTTGGCCTAAATTTAGGACCCCTTTCGGTGCATTACAGTACTACCAGTGCCCGATGGAGCTGCCAGATTTTTGGATTGCCAGGAACCGAGTAGCAAAACCCTAAAATAAATCATCCACTGGCACTTCGGTATATGCAGAGTCCGGCGTTATGTCGGGTGGATAATCCGATGAAGCAATGGGGGAACACAATTCAGGGTTGCAATTACCCAGGACCGTTGGTGAACAATACGTGGCTCTAAGAGGCTCTCGTGATTAAGTCACCCAAGGGCCGATCTGTTCGCACCTACTGTTTTCAGTTGCACTTTGCCAACAGATCATACCCATTCTTGTTGCTTCACCAACTCGTCTATATGTCTAGCAAAATGCCACCGTTGTCCTTCGTGATTTCTGATGTCACTCTTTTGCGCCACCATTTTCAGTTTCATACCCCTCCAGTAGTCCCTACCAACAAGATGCCACCATTGTCACAGAATCCCCAGCCCTGTTGGTTGCTGCCCATCCCTACCCGCTAGGTGAACCGTCGGCATGGTCACCCTGCCCTCGCCACAGGACCTTCATCAGCTCCGCTGCCCACTTCGCCAGCTCCACAACTTGCAGCTCCGAAGGCACGGTTTTCAGCTGCGCCGCGCAGCGGGCCGCCGCGTAGGTGGAAGTGGATGGCCTATAGCCGTGACGGGGCGGCGGCCTATAGGGTGATGTGTCTGGAGTTTGGTATCTGTGGGGTGGGTGGTACTTTCTGATGGCGGCATGGTCATGAAAAGTTGTAACTGTTCTGGTGGATGGCTACCATGTGCTATCACCTTCCAGAAGCATGGTATGCATCTAATTTGTGTCCATGATCCCACATAAATGCATTTTTGAAACCCCTAGGATGTGTACGATTTGCGCAAATTGTGTCATGCCCCTTTAATTCAGGGAGATTTCTTCAGGGTCGCTGGGCTGGGATGCCCCGAACCGTCCAGTTGATCTAAAGCATACCTTTCTGCAAATTTGAAGTTTGATCCAGCACCATGCTGAAGCTAGACTTTAGTAAATGCAAATATCAAGCTACCCCCTCCAATCACCCCTGATCTGTTTCACTAGGGCCATCGCAAACACAAACAACCAGGGTGCCACTTGAAAGCAACGTGTAACTTACATCAAGTCCAGCACCTCACGTTGTTCATGAGATCTTATGAGTTTGGGCGCTGCATCTTTGCCAGGGAATCATTGGCGACAGTCGGTTTTTTCCTTCAAGGCAAACGCGGATTCAAGAACCCTCCGGATTGTTTGGAACACAGCACCATATATACACCAAAATAAGCGTCTTATCCGACCAAAAGTTGAGTTTCTGATGGCCCCGACATAACGAACCATGCGTGGCCCCAATGATGGCTGAGCCAGAAGAAACTTTGCAGGGCAGGAATTGGCAGCCCCAAAGCTTCACATGTCACAGTAGTGGGTTCACTTCACATTCTAATCATGCCATCTTCTATTGCAATGCCTTGCCAAAAGCCAAAGTAAAGCACGGCCAAAATAGTTGATCACATTGAACCACATGTGAAATACGTATCACTTCAGCAGTTGTCCAGTTATCCACAGCTGACCTCCAGCCGCAGCACAACACTGCACCCACTCACCTGGAAACGACACCCAGCACCAAGTCCCACATAGCCTGGCAAAACACTGACCCTGGAGGTAGAATATCAGTTATTGAACTATCCCCTAGGCAAATAGAAATTAACATGGGGAGTGAGATTTTCTATACTCCAGGATGGCTTTTTCCATAAATGTACTTATGATTTATGTGCGTGCGTGTTGTAGTTGTAAGCTAGCTGCAGCGGTACAGTGAACCAAGGATAGTTGTAGGCACACATCAGGAAATGCAACCAGCACACATCAGGAACTGCAACCAACTCCAGTGAGGGCACAAAGCCAACGAGAGGTAAAACCAAATCATTCTTATCCACATTTTCCGGCACAAAAAATGGAACCAAATCCCAACAATGGGTATAACCGTGGGGGTTGAACTTCATTTGAACCCTTCCGGGACACACCACCAGTAACGCAGAGACAGAAAACTACTGACATTGCCGTGACATTGCTATAACCAAGGTGTGGCAACTGGGAGAATCAGCCATCGATGCATTTGGAGGCCCGGGCTTTGACCAGCTTTCCAATGGCAAACCAGTTCACCGGCTGACCAGCGAAGCAGTTCATCAGCCAAACAGCTAAGCGGATCTAAGATCTAAGCAGTTCACCAATCCACCAACCAACCAGCCAACTACACAACCAACATCCGACCACGGCAAGCTGGCACCTGGTTCTCTGCACAGTGACTTGCAAAGTCCAATGCCAGGTCGAAGTGGCCCGCGGAAGATAGGGCAAAGGCTACCTGCCAGGGCTGGCGATCCTTGCAGAAGCATGGGTCAATACCAAGGATACCAACTGCTGAGCTGGTCACTAGGGGCTCCTCCTGCGTCATGATGCCACATCCGTGCCAATTTTCAAGCCATCAACCCCAGCTATCGTTGAAAAACCTAGGTTTGAACCGCATGGTTATCTCGAACCCATCTACAGGAACCCCCCCACAGTTGATGGATATGACCAGGTTTCCAGCAGATTTTCCAAGTAACCAACCAGGTACTGCTTGTCACTTGCTGAGCCATGCCATGCCATCCCCTGGCCTGCGAGCATGCCATGGCCCAGCCCTCAGGAACTCCGTGACCGAAGGTCCAGGAAGCACAGGCAGCCAGCGCAGAGTAGTCGGCCTCGGCGCCCGGGCAGCCCAGGCGAAGACTGCAGGTTCAAAATAGGTTTTTACCAACATGGGGAATAAACCATCCATAATTGCAAACTAATGATCAAGAAAAATAACAACCATCCATTATAGGGGATATATCAACTATATGCAATATATACCGACCTGAGTATAGGGGTTATAACCGTTGATAATGGCATTGATCATGGTATATAATAGGGGGTAATCATCAACAACATGGGTTTTTCTCAAAACAGGGAACCCCAAAATTATGGTTGGTTTATTACTATACATGGCTGCTAGTAGATGATTTGGGGGGTCACATTTTCTGAGAAGTACCAACCTTAGAGGGTACATCCATGCATCGATGGTCAATCAGGGTCTTGGGTCCCTTTCTGCCTTCGGAATTATTAAGAAACAAGGATGACAACGACAACAACTTCAGCAGCATCAATGACGACGATGACGACCACGACAGCAACTACCACAACAATAACAACCGCCACAAAATAACAAACAAAATCATTTGCAACCGCTTACGCTAACAAGAGTTAAACTCAGATGTGGACCAACCCAACCAACATCAACATCAACTACCCACCACCCACCACCACCCACCACCACCCACCACCACCCTCCACCATCAACCACCAAGGTCAACGTCCCAGCGCCGGCGTCCCCTGGCGCCCCTGGCGCCTCCTGCACTGCTCGCCGCAGCAGCTCCGGCAGCTCCGCAGCGAAGCGCTGCACCGCACAGGCGGCAGCTGCAGGGCCCACGCCCAGCAGACCTCGGAGGCACGGCACCGCTGCGAAGGATGAAGTCATGGCATGTCATGGCCAGTCATGGCCCCATGGCTTGGAAGGATGGATGGCTTGGAAGGACTGACCTTGGACGGCTTGGAAGGATGGCTGGCTGACCTTGGAAGGATGGCTTGGAAGGATGGATGGCTTAGAAGGATGGCTTGGAAGGACTGATCTTGGATGGATGGCTTGGAATGAGTACTGATGGCTGATGGTGAAAGTATGGTGGCAGAGGTTTTGAAGATGTTGCAATTGATGGTTGGGATGGTTGAAATATGCCGTGAGGCCCATCAAAAAGGAGGTTCATGGACGGTTTTCTCTATGACATAATTAAGCTAGTCAATAAAATGCCACTTAAAAAGATATATTTTAACAGCTTAGTTGTGATCGATGCTGGCTAAGCATGGCTGAGCCATGTCAAATCCACTAGTATACCAGCCTCTTGGAGAACCAACAACTCGTCCAGATCTTCGCTTCACACCCCCTTCAGCTCCACACCCAAGTTCCTTTCGTCCTGGCGGGGCACCAGGATGGGACCGGCAGCAGAAGTGAGTCCGTGTACTGCATCTGAATCTGTTTCGGTTTTCGGTAGATCTGAACCAAGTTGGGAAGTGGTTGGGCCATCACGTTCGAACATGGAAAGGAAAACAAGTAATTAAACCGATCATCTGTGACGATCCGACTTGACTGATACAGCTTGATCATTCTATGATCTTGTATGATTTGATGGGTCAATGTCTGAGGCCGGATGCATCGGCAGAAATGGTCAAAGTAGCCGGACATTCAAGGTGCTTAAGAAAATTGCTGTTGCTGCCAGACTTCCCGGCTGAACAATCTGACGCTGGTAGAGGCTGGTCTTGAACTAGCAACTTGAAAACCAGCAACTGACACTTAGTTGTACCCAACCCATGCGTTGAAAGCCAGCATGCAAAGCCAAGTCCTCTTCAAGCAAATTAACAAAATCAAGTGGACCCACAACACAACAGCGAGGTTGAACCAACCACATAAGTCATAAGTGGCAATGCGGGGCACCGCCCTCCCTTAAATCTTCAATGCCCACAAACCACTTGGATGACCATCTCCAATGAACATTTATAGAACTATGAAACCAAACAAATAACCGTACAATTACCATGATCTGCTGTATGATTCGCCATTGCTAACCAGCTAATCCATTCTTCACCGTCTTTATTTCACTGTTTGTCAGCTAGTTTGATAAACCTGTGGACTTCACTCTAACTAGTTTGATAAACAACAAGAAGCTCCACAAGCAACAAACAGATACAAACAACTGAAAATTCCCAGCTCCTTCAGCAGCTCACCACGCCCTGTCCCACCATAGCACCTGCATCTCACGGCAAATGGCGCTGGCAACGCTGAGGGGCAGCTGTCCCACAGGGACCGAGGGCCGGCGAGCTTCCAGGAAGCCTTTCCTGGGGGAGCTGCGACCGAGTGATTTGGAGCATCTCCGGTGGCCCCTCAAAATAGGGAACCCCAAAATATGGTTGGTTAATATAGGTTTACATTGGCTCATATAGGTTAATTACTATAGACTATAAATGATTAATATGGGATGATTTGGGGGTACCTTCTCTTTTGAGAAATCTCCAAATGAGAGATGATGGCAATAGTAGCCAAGAATGGTCACATAGTTCGTGATCCATATCTAATTATTAGTTGCCAACAATAATGGCTCAAGTAAATGATGCCACCTCAGAATGGCCAATGGTTCAGGTCACTTTTTCGTCTGTATCCGTTGTCGTTGGATGCCACTTGGGAAGGGCTCATGCAACCGACCCAACGGTGGCAGCCCTTGAGGTGCCATCGGTGAACGCCCATCAATGAACCAGTATCACTCACCGTGAAAATCCACCATCATCTCACCATACAACTAACCACAATTTAACCAAAATTCCACGCAAGTAGCCACAATTTAACTATATACAGTAGTAATTCACCATGGCCATCGCCATAGGATCCACAATTCACCACCAGAAACTGCCCCTCAACGACCATGTATCCACGTAACCCGCCATAGAAACCACCACCGTTTTACCATCGCGCTCTGGGCCCCCAGCCTTCCAGTAGAGAGCGATGGCCAACAACGCTTGCTGCCGCACTGGCTCCCACCCGGCTGCCTGTGGCCTCGGAAGCGGTAGAAACAGATCGCTTTAGCGAAGTTCTACTGGGAAGACAATACTGTCGTTGTCGTAGATTTCACATGGCTAATGCCAATGAGATCAACATGTATCAACCATATTTTTGTTGGGAATGTCAATATTTTAAATGTTCGATTCTCCAGATTTGGTTCCTTTGATTTCGGATCCTCAGGTTGCTCAACTGAAACTCCAGACCACGCTCAACCGATTCATCAACTGCTCGGTGGTTGAACCGCCCCTATGAAACATATGCTTGTCAACCAGCCATTTGTTAACAAGTACCAGTGAAACTCGAAAAAATCCACCAACCAGCCGTTGATTCACCACCAATCAGCCATGGCTACAAGCCACCAACCACTCCACCACCACGCCCCAAGCCCAACGATGCCATGGCATCCACCACCTCCCCCACCGCGAACGCGCCGGCCAGGCGGCTCCAGCGCCCGCAGCATCAGCTCTGTGGCCGCATCCTGCTCCGCGAAGCTCAGGCGAGGCCAGTGGAAGAGCCTCGGGGGGGCAGGGCGCCGCAGCCAAGCCATGGCTGGTCTGGTGCCTGGTGCCTGGTGGTAGCCCGGAGGGCTGTAGCTAAGCATGGTCATGGCTGGTCAAGACAGTCATGGCGATGATTTTGTGATTTTGGCTGAAATTGGTTGACATCTGGTGAACCGCTTTCTAGGTAAATGGTTTGGGATGCTTTGTCTTGCTAATTGATGGTAGTAGTTGTGCTTGGCTCATGAGATGGAATGAGGGTTGATGATGAATAGTTGTTTGGCTCATGGATGGTTATTGGTAGTTCTGACAAGTTTGTGAGGATACGGCACGTGGCTACTGATGATGCTCATAATGGTGATATGTGATGGCTAAACGTGACAGTTAATGATGGTGGGCAAAAGCATCGTACGGAGTCGCAGTTCGTTGGTGCTCATCAATCAATCATCATGTTTCTTGCCTGGTAGTCATCAATACTGACGTTTGTTAAATAGATTCTAGTAATGGCTTTAGATAATGCTTCATGAATACTGGCGAACAATTCTGACGACAAAGCCATGAGAAATGAAAATGAGTTGCTCAGTACAACGCAATGATCAAGAACATGTGAAGTACATATAAAGGGTTACTGATGCATGATCGGAATCAATTGGCCATCGTCAGTGAATCCAAAAGTTCTGTGGAAATCCTTCATAGTGAATTTCCTTCTGTATACGTTTTCCCCAACCACGGTTGCATGTTTCTGCATGAGACTGATGATGGAGTAGCCCATTGATGGCTTTGGGACCATGCTTTGCTTCAAGAATCTATACCGACTACTTGACTAACCCCAAAAAACACCAATTGAAAAAAAAACAATCGACAGTTCATCTTGTATAACCAGAATGCTCATAGCAACATGAGCCAAGATTTGCTCACACCATAGCACACCATAACATGTTGTACTATGGCTATTACTCTATTACATGGTTCTTCCGCTGTACCTATACCATAGGTGCTTTACCGATGGTATTCAAAACCACCATATGCGTCATCCCTTAGGGTCATTCAAGCGCTACACCAAGAAAAACATCCGGTCCTGCCATCCACCCTGCAGCAGTTGACGTGGAGTACTTCAGTGTGATCGCCGCATGGAAGGCTGCAGTGGGATCTGGCTGAAGCAAAACGCCGCCGCACACCTTGCAGTCTGTGGGGCGTGGGACCCGTCAGATCTTTGGTGGGGCTATGTGGGGCTGTGGTGGGTCTACTGCCTTTGGAGGCCGGAAGTCTTGAAAAACCCATGACTTACAATACTGCATCTTTATCTGAACGTTAATCTGGTTTTCTAGTCAGCGAACAAGGCTCGGATTCAGAATTGGGTCAGTCCAACTTTTACCGTAGCCATGATCGGCTCCTCTACTTGCGTGTCAAGCAAGCATAAAATATTATCAACTTCAGTCTGGCGTATGAAGCTCCAACATGCTCAGGAGGCAAAGATCTAGAAATGAATGCTGCACCGGCACAGTTTGAGGGGACATTGCTGGATACAAATGGTTTACTTGTTGGAACTGGCGATCTTACCTAAAATCCACTTCAAAACCAAACATATATATATGGCTATTGTACACACGCCGCTTTGTTTTCTGAAACCAATGCAGCTGGGTACTAGTGGACAATAATCAAACTATAGTGGGACTAGAGTGAATATGTTTATTGATTTCAATCTACCACCAGCGGGAGATCCAGCGGTAGCCTCAGTTGCTCACCGAAAAATAGCAACTGATTGATCATCAAGATCAGGGGGTTCTCAACTGCTCGATTTCCAATGAAACACGATTATAATCAGTAGTACGGTACCCGGGTCTAAAGCCTATATACCCCTGATAATCCCTGGAACATCCCGAAAATCACCAGAATCGTCGAGCTGTTGGGATGTTCACCTGATCTTTGGGATGCTTGGCATTGACGCCATGTTCCCGCCAGTGATGGATGCTGCCCCCGCCTGGGCCGCATTGGGCAGCCGCCGAACTTGGAGCAACGCGGCCTGCGACCAGTTCCCTACCTGCCACTTAGCCTTGTCATGGCTAATGACTGATTGATTAGTAATGAATGGTTGATAAATGGTTGATAAATGGTTAAATGATGATTAATCGGATTAATGGTAGAACTGACTGACTAATGGTTAAATGACTGATTAACTAGTAATTAATGGTTAATAAATTGTTAAATGATGATTAATGGTAGAACTGACTAATGGTTCTAAGGATGGGTTAATGGCTGGTTATTATGGTTGATTCGTCCTCTGCGAATGATGGATAATTGATGGCTAAATGTTGTGGGGGATTAGTGGTTGCATAGTAATGGTAATCCCTACCCTTCCAGTTACCTTTATAACAGGTAACCAACCCCAGTGCTGGTTAACTACTATTGGCTTGAAACTGGAAGCCCAGTGGTTTGCAATCAGCAATTAAAAAAACAAAGGGAGTTGACATGAGTTGACAAAGCTAAGTATCGGTATAACTGCCACAAATGGTGTTTGACCTCTTGTAAAAAAGCAAGTGAGCTTAGTGAGGGCCTCATGTTATCAAAACTAACAATGATTGTGGATAACTAACAATGATTGTGGATCACCATGGATCACCAGCTCTTCATGGTCCATAACACCCTCTTTCAACCACCATCACAGAGCCCATCACCCGGGCCTCCTGGGCTCGCCGCTCCTCTGGGCTTAAAGAATTCGAGGACAGCAGGGCACAACAGCGACAGAACTCCGCTGCATCCATGCGACGCTAAGAACTCCGTGTCTTGCAGGTGCTGCGCTGTGGTTCGTTGGGAATGGCAGTACTTGGAGACTCATCTTAGTCTTTTTTGCATTAATTATTTTTTTCGGATAAAATCTGTTTCGGATTCATCTTTTTCGGATTTGCGGTTTCAGGGTTGGAGCTAGCTGGGGGCTTCCCTCTGGTCCTGAGAAAATTGCGCTGGGAAGCAAATCACATTCAAATCTACTACCCGAAGATTCGTGGCATCAATGAGACAATTGCAGCCAATCATTCTGAGCAATGACCGGCCCTCAAAGACCCAACTGTTGGCTAACACTTCATGAATCCTATGGCCATTTTGGATCCAGGTTCTGCAGTTTACCTTGCGGAACCCTTGAATTTCCGCATGCTTCAACTGCACTTCGCGGCCATCTCCAGTTCATTGATCCCATGCTGCGCTGCAGGGGAAGAGCTTCGAAAATGTACATGTCATGGATCAAAAAGACACCAGCTAATGGTTGGGCAATGCATAACTGCCTGATGCAACGACGTTTTGGATGAACTGAATCCGAACTCCAATCTATGTCAATGTAGTCTCCTAAAGCAATTTCCTCAGGGAAATTGTTCTCCTGGACTGGTTCGCCCTATCGGAAAGATTTTTCCGGGGCCACAAGTCAAGTTGATGTCCACAGCGAACCTCGGCCCACGATTATTAGACTCCCAATTCTAGTTGTGTAAGAAACCATAACTTTTCTGGATATGACCCTATTGACAAACCAGGGGCTGATTGAGCCAAGATGAGGCAAGGCCTACCTACCTTCAGTACTCCTGAGTCATCCTCCCAACCCTGGTTGCCCACTGCGCCAATTTTGCATGTCCCAACCTTGCAGGTCCTTCTGTCGTTGCTACAAGTGGTGACAGCTGTGCCTAAGCCAACTCATCCATTTGTAGCACACCCTGAAGACAAAACAACTTTGTAAAACCTTGCCGCAGGTCCAAGCAAAAGAATCTCAATGATTCGGATGATTGCACTGGTCTCCACATAATGGTCAGGTCCCCTTCTGCTGGTCATTTGTAACATGCTGAGGGCAAGCGCTGGTTCTGGAGCGCTCCTGGACGATCCCTTCCATGTCAAACAACGACGTTAAGAGATCTACGAATGGCTGAGTTGATGATGTATGACGATGGTGCTTTACTATGGTCGGTTTAAGTCGCCTATTGGTATCCTATCGCTTTCCTATATTACAACGGGCCGGCCCCACAAAACCACCAGGGAAATGAGCACCACCGGTGCTGGTCAAGCCCTTGCCCAACCTGGGCTCCCCAGCCTCGGACGCGTCGTTGTCCACCGTGACCTGTCTGACAGCTTGGCCCACCTGAAGCGACCAACGGCGGGGGACAGGCAAGGCGACCCGAACGGTGGCAGTGGCCAAGCAAATCTGTTTCCAACAAGGAACCCCAAACAAAATGGTGGATATTAGTTTGGTGATGTTTGGTGAATAATGGGCAGTGACAGTGATGATCGCCTACAGAATTTCGGATAGCAAGGGAGATCCAGCTGTTACTCAAACACCAGTCTGACCAGCGAAGATCTATTAATATCTTTATCTTTCATTGGCAAGCCGTTGCGCTGCTACCCATTGCTGAATGGTTGGGGGATTGACCCACCGCCATGTACTTGGTATCTCCCCCTTTTCTTGTTGGCTATTGTCCACTATTATCAGTCATCAATTTAGCATTGTCAACCATTGGTCATTCATCGTTCAATCAATGATTTAAGAGGGTCAAATCCAATCCATAGTAAAAATTATTTCAACATGTATTTAAACAAAATTTAAAGTTGTTAATCAGTACAAACATTTATTGATAATTGATTTTTTACACCAACCATTATTCAGCTATTGTGCCAGTGTCAACTTCTTGTAGCATTATCATCTATTGACCAGCGTGAATTTAACGAATTCAATAGCTATTTTAGAAAACCAGCATCGATGGTTAGCTAACCTACTTGAAGATCAAGTGGTTGATAAGCCATTCTTAACCATACGTTCAACCATTCTTAGAGATCAACCATTATTATAACCGTTATAACTTACTACAATACATACCAGTATCAATGCTGAGGCCACCTATCAGCGGTTATATATGGCAGTGGGACAAAACCCTGTACCCCTGGTTCCCCTATCATTTACCATTGTTTTCCCTATTATTGGTTGGTCATTATCTTCCATATTGGTTGGTGAATGTTGGCCCATAGCCAAATATAGTTGGCATATCCTCTACTATTGTTGCTTATTATACCCTATTAATAACCATTATAACCATCTAATTATAACCATTAGTTGGTTATTCTGGTTGGTTATATATGTAAAATCTGGTTGGATTCCAATCAACCTCCAACCAGCCCACGTCTGAGGCCAGACCCTGTGGCCTGCTCTGGCGTCCAGCCACGTGAGGCGACCCATTGGGCCACGCGCCGACTAAGCAGCACCTGCAGGGGTCACCATGGCATCCATGGCATGGCCAAACCAGGGGGGCTGTTGGGGGATGCTGGGCCCTGGCGGCTGGGTTGGTAGCTAGGCAGCCAAGAATGGCCAAGGACCCTAACATGCGCCTGCAAAAGCCACGTGAAAAACATAAGATCAAAATTGTTGTTTCCTCTATTCACCAATTTATCTGTGGTTTGTGGTTCCCTGCGTTGAGTACGCATGGACCCTGCGGATTCAATGGCACTTCACAGGCCAATGACCGGGTTCACCAGCACCAGTCCCGTGTCATCACGTACATCTTGGGTCAACTTAAGAGGCAGCCCCTGGCCACGCTAAGGAGCCCATGATGTACTCACCAGCCCTGTGAGTCAACCACTTGCACCACAGCATGGCGCGGCTGACCTTGAGCTTCATCCACTCATCAGCTCCACGGAGGCCTACACTTGGAAGACCCGCGTCATGGGCTCACTGAATGGTTGAAGGAAAGCATGGTAGTGAACGAAGCTCGAGCTTTCTTGCAAATCAATGGTTATACACGGACGTTATATACATGCAGTGGTTTGTTGATCAATTCAATGGTTTATCCATACGTTGGCGGTTATATACATTGTATTTTTTATTGTAACGGAATTATGCATGAATGCCATGTCCGAGAATTCTTGAACTATGCCTTCTTTTCATGTAGTTGTACCGTGTTGGCCGAAGATCCATGACATGAGCAGAATACATAATTGGCATGGCATGAACCGATTGCGAGTGTGGCGGATGCAACCTCAGGAAACATTTGGATGGTTCCACTTGAGGCCCCGGTCCAGTCCAACATCAAAAAATGAACCTGACTATCAAATACTCCTGGGACTGCTTGGCTACGATATCAGGAGGAACGGGGGGGAATCATTTAATTAATATGGACACAACAATAACTTATATGACATTACCATCACCATGGCCTATTGTAAACCTGCAGGTTGTAGTGCGTGAAAAAAAGACCTGAAGGGTTGCGTAATGACAGCACCCCAGGTGCATCACTTGGGAAAACGGATCAGCATCAATAGCGGCCAGACCGGCTTACGGGTGTCAACATTGGCTCATGATAATTTGGCGAATCACAATGGAATACTGGATTTCACAAGAGTTCTTCGCAAAACTTGTCTTGGTCTAAGTTGCTTGAGCCAACCAAGCAACCAACCAACTAACAAACCAAGCAACCAAGCAACCAACCAAGCAAAATCTCACCAATCTCACCAGCACCCACCAGTGGTCAACGCTCGCAGTCTAGGGCTCCCGGCCCGCTGCTCGGGCTGCGACCTGTAGCTGTCATATGGGAGGAGGATCACTTGGGATATGGGGCCCTGGGTCGTTGGGATGACAGCTAGGGTAGGGGGTACCGACCCGCAGCCACGCGTGAAAGATTGTGAATATTCAATATGTGTGCACCGTGGGCTTTGGGCCCGCTGTAAATTGGCACCCCCCTAGCACTTGGAGTTAACCCTGCAAAGTTATTGATAAAACCAGTAGTAGCTTTTAGCTGGTTAAGGCCACGTTGATTATATCCATAAACATGATAAGGAAACACATCTCAACTAAATACGCGGATGCTGTTTGCTGTGGTTTTCCACACCGTTGCTGTGCATCTCCACGATCCCAAAAGCTGTCAATGTAAACCTGTTGACGGTACTGTGCATCGGTGTCAGCTTTGTGTCTGGATTGGTCCTGAAAAATGTTCTCAAATGGCTACCGGTGCGGGTCAAAACCTGAAACCTCTTCTGTAGTTGATGGGATGCTCATCAGCTGATTTCTTACTGGGTTGGCATTGACTCGCGGCCATATTTCATTGTTGGCTATCATTGACTCACTTGACTCACCATCATTGACGATCTTCTTCATCGGCATCAAGGCAATGCATGTTCAACGCTGTGCATCTCCACTCCTTTCCGCACGTGCCTGTGCAGCCGCCCCAATCTCTGCAGGCAACTTGTACTGCCGCTGGGCCTGCAGCCAAATCAGGCTTGGGGAGGGTAATGACGATAGCAACCACCAGCACGACTCTCATATGCCGTTGATCAATCATAGATTGACCATTGCTAACCAAAGATCAAGCATAGATCAACCACTACCAACCATAGACCAAGCATTCGTGATGATTGGCTCGGGTCAAACATGACTGCCGCCTCTTCATCATCGTAAACCAATGAGACAAGCCAAGAAACCCACAATTCCTCTACAATGGCAAGGTCTCAAATGATAAACACTACCCTGGCCACTGGCATGTGCTGCCAGCATTTTAATCAAAATACACCGCTTTTTGGGTGGGACTGTCTGCATCGTGAGCCTGCATATTCAACGCAACAAAATACATCGATCAGAAAACGAAAGATACACTTTTGAGGCGCTACACCAGAAGCACTCCATGCTGATAGGCATTTTTGAGACGATCCCGCGCGCGAAGCTGACAAAAGCTGGCGTGTAGAGCGGCACTCCCTGGTGCAAGTGTATGAATTGTTTCAAGATGGCTATGTGCTTCTGTGCCACTCATATCTACCATACGTGGTAGTTGCTCTAGCTTAGAAATGTTCACCGACTTACCACTTTGTGTGTGGATGCAGTGGATGCGCACCAGTCAGAACTCATCAGCCCATGAACGATTTGTTTGCCCGCGCTTCCCACGGATTTGCCCTATAGCGAACGATTGGAACCCGCAATAAATATCTTCCACTAGGTGTTGTTCATATTAGTTTCTCAAAGTGTTTTAAACTGTGTGTGTGGAATTGGAAAAACCAATGATCAAGCCCGGTGCCAAAACATTCAGCTTCTCCTGCTATGTCCTCCCTGCCATGGTCCTTACCAGGGTTCAACAGGCAATGAAGGCAATGAAAGCTTATGTTGCTCTGAACCGCACACATCTGATTGATGGCCATGAAGGCCATGAAGGCCATGAAGTCGCCTGACAGCTGAGTCCCTTTCCATTTGCAGCTTTGGTTCCTCAGGTTTAGGCTAGCGCTTAAGGCTGTCGTGGCAGCCGCACATCTGATGGGCTTGAGGACGTAAAAAAAAGATTGTGAAAATACCACGGCAAAGAGTCCGGGTGAACCTGAATCTGCGGCGCTTCAGTGACATTCACGGCCTTTGACGATCCCTCCTTCCTTTTCCTTCGTTTTCATCAGATTATTCTTGGCTTTGCCTGGTTTGATTTGATCCTACATAGTTTGACAAATACAATTTCCCTTCTGGTGGTTTGGAGACTAGAGGTGACAATGAGCTTTGAGAAGCAGTGCCTGACAAGTTTGTTTCTGATATGGGGCTTGGCTTTGTTTAACGATGGCGATTCTTCGGACAGCCTTGTTTCCCACCTGCTGGAAGACATGTGGGCTACTGCGAAGTATGCCCTGGCACGTCAATGGCCAGTGGCTTCGTTACTCTGCAAACTCGGTGACATGCAAGCGGAATTGCTGAGGATGCTTTTTCCACCTGAGCTAAAAACTCACAGGCATAGTTGGAGAACCGGTTTGCTTTTAGCCTCGGTCATGACGATTCAAGGGCTCTTATGTTTGCGACAACAAGCGCACCTGCCTTGGGTCCAGAGATTGGCCCATGTCGCTGTCGGGCCGGTCCGGCACCTTTTGGTGGATGAGCATGTAGAAGATGATGTTATAGCTGCAGCCATTGTTTTTCTTCGACAGGGCTTAGAAGGCCAGGGACAAGAAGATGAAGCATGTGTTTATTCACTTTTCAACTGCAACTCATGGTACATAGGGAAAGCGCTTCTGAGACGGCGTCACAATACTTTGGGCATTCCATGCCGCATTATGGAACATCTGTCTTCGATCATAAGGCGGAATTCACCGGCATCGCGGTCAATTCGAGCAGTGCTTTTGCGCCAGAGACCGGCGCACACGCTGGGTTTCCTAGTCTTGAAGCGGGGTCAGCACAATTGGATTAAAGCTTCAGAAACAGTAGCCATTCGAGCCCTACGCCCTCCTGGAAACAAAGGCCAATGTAGGCCCATTAGGGTCAAGCACCGCCCTCGAAAGCGGAATCGTCCTCCTCCTCGGTTTCGGAAAGGGCGACGTTCTTCTTGTTTTTGGAATTCTTTGGTGTGTGTCCAGCAGTTGCTCACTATCTGCAGGAAGAAACAAAATTTTCCTTTTGGTCAGTTGGGACCGGTGTGGTCCGTGCAAACTTTCAAACAAGCATACAGACAGAAGCAACAGGTTTTTTTTGCAAAAAGTGGGCAGAGCGGGCCTCTTTCCATCTTTGCTCCTGGACAAGGTGGTCTTTTGGCTTTATGGGCGTGTACCAAGAGTACAGAATTAGACACTCGTTTGCTTGTAGGCCGGTGTCGGCCTAGTAGGGTGATAATTCGATTGGCAAATTTGGTTACTATGGTCAAAGGCTATGTTCGGCAATGCAATGGGTACAAGAAAGTTGACAAGCTGTTGAAGAAGTACCGGCTTCCTCCACGCCGAACGGTCTGGTTCAAATGTCCGGATGTGGAGTCTATGAGACGTGCACAGATGGTGGTGCGAACAGCGGCGCATTTTCTGGCTTGGAAGCATGGGGCGTTTCTTTTTCATTGGGTCATGGCGCGAGCCAAATTTTGCCTTGGTGCGGCCTCTCGGTTTTTGGACAGGCGAAATGCAGTCGAGCAATCCAAGCAGATTAGGATTTCTGCCCTTTGTCAGCAAGGCTGCTTTGCCATTGAACATTATCGGCGAGGTGACGGTGTCAAAAAACTGCCAGGCAATTGGGGGATCCAAGACCGAGAAGCTGTATTCAGTTCCCATCGCCAGCTGCAAAAAAACATGCAAGACTGGCTGCGGGATCAGCATGTTCCTCGAGCAGTTGGGCGGCGTTGCTCGAAGAAACTCAGCGCCCCCGATGGTCTGGAACAGGAATTGCCTGCCGCAGAGACAGCTTACATTGATAGCATGACAAGGGGTCAAAACGATGTACTCCTCCAGGATGATAAGGACAAGAAGGTAACTTGGACCATGTCCTTTCCTTGTTCTGCTGCTTTTTTCATGAGTTTGGTCTTGCTGGATTCACAATGGGAGGTCACAGCTATGTCCATCACTAGCCTTAGTGTGTTGGTGCATGGCGTATCCATGTTCGCTATACCTGCATTC
>VSDK01018836.1:452622-487320 GCA_009767595.1 Symbiodinium kawagutii
ATTCCTGCGGAAAGGACCAGTGCCAGCGGGAACTTTCGCTCCATACATTTATCCATTCGTGAAGGCTAAATGTTTTGCTTCTGAAGGTGGCCATGTTTGCACCAAACCAAATCACAGTTGCTTGCGGAAAGTGGTTTCCTTTTTCAAGGCCCCGTGGAGGCGTGCTTGGAGATTAGCTGGAAGAGCAATACAAGTTTTGATTTCGGCTACTGGGGATGGGTTTGCAGTTTGGCAGCTCAATCAGGTCATCCCGATGTTCAAAAAGCGCGTGTCCAAGCTTCGAGTTCCTATGTGTCCTTGCGCTTGTATTTGGTGTAGGGGCAGCAAGCCGTTTACATCACTCCTAGTGGCAGACGCTGCTCAAATGTACGAGCAGATAAACACGGACTTGGTGTTAGAGGCCTTCGATGCAAAGGTTGCGCTTTTGCAAGCCAAAAAAGGAGCGAATACCATCACAGTTGCAAAAGGACGAGCAGTACAAGGCTGGCCAGGTGGCTCGGAACACACTCGTTCCCGGAAATGGCTGACTTTCTCTATGCGGAGGCTTCGGCGAATGTTACAGGCCAGCTGCCAGTTGCGGTACGCTAGCATAGGAGACTTGGTCCTGGCAGCAAAAGGCCTAGTCATTGGTGGCCTCCTTTCGATGATTGCGGCGCTCTGCCTGCTGTGTCACGAAGAAGAGCAATTTCTGTCAGGAATGGGACATCAAGACTTCCAGTTACCCGATGGGTGGTCGCTGCCAGAATTGTTTCTTGGGATGAGGTACGTTGACGATTTGCTCCTGGTTTCCTTTTCGCTGTGCCATTCATGTTTGCAAAAATTGGTCAAACGAATTTACTCCGTTGACTTCAGCGTCAACCCTGAAGAAAACGAGCAGACTTGGACTGATGTCATTTTTTGCGTTGATCCTGTTTTAGGTACCATTTCTTGGACAGCAAGAAACCCGAACAGGGCCTGGGTGCTTAGTCATGGAGAAAAAGTGAAGCAGCGGCGAGTTCCCTTTTTGGGACGTTTGCAGTGTCCTTTTGGCCAGCTGCGAGGTTTGCTGTTGAGCCGCGCAACTCGTTTACGGGAATTGGAGTTACCAGAAAAAGTTCAAACGACATGTATGATTGAAGAGCTGCAAGAACTGATCCTAGAAGGATACCCGGTGACGCTTTAACGGGCCTTGGTGCATTCGCTTCCATTTCAAGGTAAGCCGTTCTTGAACCTTCGCAAAGCTATTAGGGGTATATCTCCAGTGCAGGGAAATGGCAGCTAGTTCTCACACTTCTGATTCTTATTAAAGCAATGGTTTTGGTTGAACCTGTGCCTTTGTTGACGATTTCCGGCTCATTTCCCATAGTACTGCTGCTGGTACATTCATTTCACCTTACCGCCAGGATATAGGACTTGGATGGTACATTTCGGATGCATCTGAGACTTGTTTCAAAAAAGGATTTTCATTTCATGGCAATTTAATTTGCTTTACCATCCAAAGTGCCGATCCGGGCACTAGCAGTTTGACGCAGGAAGCCTTACGCTACGTTTGTTCGTTGTATAGCCTTACCAGAGATTGATGATTTTGGTCTATGGTCTTTTCCCCCCAGGCTTTTGGCTAAGATTCCTTCGCGGTTTAATGGGCTGTATTGTTTGGATTTGGTGGATCAATCTCTGGCAAGGCTTGGTTTGCCGCATTAGGTTTCCTCCAGCAAGGGATTGCTACGGTAAAGTGGTTTGTTCCCCGCCAAGTAATTTTTTGAAATGTTTTTTAGTTTGAGTTCTGAGGATGTTTGGTTTTTGTCTTGAGTGTTTGGCTTTGCATTTACCTAGCATTCCCTCACGGACGGCTGCCAGCAGCATGAAGCCTGCTGTGCGGGCCTTGTTTTTCTTGTGCCTCTTGAGCAGCGCATGGCTTGCAGAAGCAGGGCGCCGTGGGCAGAGTGACGCTGGCAAGGGCCAGTGGGGCCGCAAGGGAGAAGGCCGCTTCTATGACAAAGAGTACCGTCACTATGACAATGAATACCATCACCGTCATAAGCATGGACATTACGCCAGGGCTGACTCCAGGACCCACTCCCGTGGCCGGCGCTGCAGATCCGACTCCCGCTCTCCTGCCAGAAGCAAGAAATCCAGTGAGAAGGCTCCCCAAGAATCACCCGGATATCTGGAATACAAGCGTCAGAAGGTTGAGGCTGCTGCCTGGCAAGAGAGACACATGCAGGCCCAGGCTTTAGCTATGGTTCTAGAAGAAAGAGAAAAGAAGAAGCAGATGGACCAGACTTCAGCCGACCCTCCTGTACAGCATCCGGCGGCAGCAAGTGTGGTGCCGCCGCTGCCCAGCAAGCAGCTTCCAAGTCCGGATCCTCTGCCCGTGGGTGAAGAGAAAATTTCAGTTGCCATGCTGAAATTGTTGGAAGCTGAGCTTGACCATGCTGTCAGTTTTGGAAGCCAGCCACTCACGACATCAGAGGTTGAGAAATAGCTCGTGGCTGCTAAAGCGCCAGGAAAAAGTTTGAATGCATTCATCGTCCGTCATGGCAATGGCAAATCGCCACCAACGCGCGTTGCGGCCAAAGCCAAGCTTGCAGCTGCGATTTTGAGAGAGCTCCGTTTCTGATCATATTGGTTAATGCTTGGGGTGTGGGTTTTCGGTGTTTTCTGCGGTTTGATCATCAATCTTAGTCGCCCCCCTTTCTTGCCTTTTCCACGAACCGTTGAGCTCTTTCAAGCATGGTGGACGATTAATTTTAGCCATTCAGATTTGGCCGTTTTTTGGGAGAATTTTGCCGGTGTTCCAATCATCACCCCAGGAGCCCGAACGGCTCTTTTTCAATTTGTGAGAAGCTTCATGTAAACGGGATGGTCTCAGCAAATGAAGGCAATGAAGGCAATGAAAGCTTATGTTGCTCTGAACCGCACACATCTGATTGATGGCCATGAAGGCCATGAAGGCCATGAAGTCGCCTGACAGCTGAGTCCCTTTCCATTTGCAGCTTTGGTTCCTCAGGTTTAGGCTAGCGCTTAAGGCTGTCGTGGCAGCCGCACATCTGATGGGCTTGAGGACGTAAAAAAAATTGTGTGTGTGTGGATACATATGCCATAGTTCCAGCATGCTCCAGCTTTGTTCATCGCTGCCCTGCCTGGAAAATGACCACATTGACAGCAGCATTGGCAGCCAAGTGCGCTGCAGCCTCATGAGCACCCAGCGCCAGCACGGCCTGCCGGGGAAGCGAAAGGATCGCCTGTGCTGATGATGCGCTGGTGATGGGTCCAAAATGGTCAATCAGAAGTCCAACGGTCACATAGAATTGAACTGATTCTATGCTTGGCTGACACCCACTACGCGGATTCTCATGGATTCCATATGCTGGTTGTAAATTCCGAGCAACCCCTCTGAAAAGCGATGCTGCCCACTGGCGGGCCCAATGATAGCAAGATTTCTGGACATCCCAATGCCATGTGACGAAACAGTTGGCAATCATTCAGGTGACGTGCAGTTATCATGCAGTATTCCTGTGAACCAGGACTTGCCTACTGATAGGTGATCAGATCCTTGCAAGCTGGAAACTCCAAGAATAGGTCAGAATTCCACCTCCAGACTCATTCTTTGAATTCTCTCTCTCACTCAATCCTGGTGGGTGCAAAGTACTTGGTCGCAAATGTGCATGCACAAAAATCATGGATTAATACAGTAATTTTCCCGATGTCACGGATGTTTTTGATAACTTCCAGCCAAAACATGTAATATGATAATGGGTGATGTTTAGTCCTCGGCGCCAATGTGATAATATGATTGTTACTATTTGCGGATGAAAAAACATTGTTGATGCACCATTGGAGTTGTCCACAATGCCCCTTTCCGAAAAGGTGCCGCTGAACCTACATCAAGAATGATCATAGCCCTCTGGGTTGTGCATCTCCATCTGGTGCCTTGTTACTTGCCATAGGTTCTTCGGAGGGTTACAACGGACTTTGCATGGTGAGTATACAACTTTGCCGCAGCAACAGTCAATGTGGCTATGAACATGGTCATCAACTTGCTACATATCACGGCTTTTTGGGCCGTACAATCCACTCCCTATGGCTCCTTGCAAAGGTGATATCCCTGGTGGATCCTGGTGGCTTTCTATCCCCTGCGAAACGTTCTGTGGATACATGGGGCAAATCCATCGAATCACAAAAACACTCAACATCTATGGCTGCAACCCAGCGAGCATCAGAACATTCACCCTCATTTGTTCTTCTCTGGGCTTGGCGGTCCCGCCGTCTTGCCCTGGTGATATAGGGGTGAATCCACCTGTAGGGTCCATGACCATCAGCTGTTAACCTCCAAAGTTGTGGTGCTGCACCTCCTTGGTCCTCGCACCCACTTCCTCTGGACTCGTTCCTGATGGCAAGGCACCAAGCCAAGACCTGTGAGACGTACCATAGCTAAGGAAGAATCCTCATGGAGAACATGTAAGATGGTGTCACATCCATGCACTGTCATTAGTGAGTAGGCTCGGATTTTCCTTACTTCATTTCGCGGGTGTCAACATTCAAAAACGCTGGTGGCTTGTTTGCTGTACTGTAGGCTATGCTGTTTTGTTTCAGCGCTATCCATGTCTCCTTCATGCTACCTGGCTTTTCATGGCCGTTGGGATGACTCCAGCTTAAATTACCACCACACAATAATAAATGTGCCAGTGTAGCACTAACTGGTGATTCCTCCTGATATTCATGCGGTCACGTGGATACTTCATGGCTAACCATTCACCAGGCACACAAATGGTAAGGATTAATTCTAATTTTGGTCAGACCCACAAGTCAACTGCAGCTACCACTCTTTTTCTCGTGAACTTGATCCAAAAGGGCAGCTTCAATGCCCAGGTGATTTCTGGAAAATGCCAAGAGGGAAAGTGCAATCTACACTCCCCCTTTTCGTATCCGTTAGGATGGCGCAAACTACCCTCCTGAACAAAGCGAGCATCCTCGCAACTTCATCATCGATGCATTTCGTCTCGTGCACTTTTGAAATAGGTGAATAGGCTCACCCAGATCTTCCCACCAAATCGTCATCCCCACCTTCCAGCCACCATTTGTCTTTCGACAATGTTCACATAGCTTTGATCGAAATGCTGGTCCAGTGTTGGGTTTGGTGAGTGTAGAGCACTGTGGGTTCACGTGGTAGACTTGTCCATAGCGGGTCTTGTACACATATACTTCCGATGGCGCCTCACCCAAGGTATTCTCAGGGGCTGCCGATGTTTGTGGATCACTACTGGACCCACCTGATGATCTTGGATCGCTGCTGGATCCTCTCTTCTTTCCCATCGCCTTCGCTTCATCGTCCTCTTTTCCAACCACGATGATTGGATTCTCCTCTTCTTCTTCCTCACTCTTTTCGTCCTCTTCTTCTCCTGCTTCTTCTTCATTCGGTCTCTTCACTTCATCTTCTCGGTTCCATGCCTTCCAAGCTCTCTGCACAAAGATGGTGGCCAACACCACCAACATAGTGTATAGCAGAATGATCCTTTCCATGTTCCATGGATCCATCTTGAGCTCACCTTCTTCTTCTCCTTTGGCAGCTGAAAGCGCCGCAGCCAAAGCAATCATGCGAATGACCTGTACCTTCACACTGTCTTCTGAAGGTCCTTTCATCGTCTTCTCCTCCTTTTTCTTTTCTGCGGCACCCTTCTCTTCTTCACTTCGTTCTCCTTCTGATCCTCCTTTGACGACCATTCCCATTTCTTTCTTCAGGTAGGTCATCCTTTGGGACGATAGGGATTTGGTTCCCATGTCTGCGGTCATGTGTTCTCCCATCACATGCTGTACCATCCATTCTCCGGAAGTGATCGCTCCTCTGGCATACATGGCCCTCATCCTCAAATGCCTCGTCCTCCAACTCCCGCCCTCTGCTGTCAAGATCGTAGCGGCAGACTGGGAGTCCGTTCTGGCAACTTTGTGGACCAAGTGGTACAGCTCCTCTACTATGACTCCAACTGCTTCTGCACAGTTCATCCCTTCCACCACTTCGTTCAATTCAGCTTCTGCTGTACTCAGGGTGATTGAACCCTGTCTTCCGCTCCGCCAAAACAGCGGATTTCCTCCATTGATCGTCACCAGGTAACACCCGTGACTTTCGTCTCCTCCTGGTGCGAACGATGCGTCCGATGCCATCTGTAGCACCACATCCTCTTGGTCGTCCCAAAACCTGAGTCCATCACTGGGGTTCGCCTTGAGGTAGCCAAGGATCTGAATATAGGTCTGTTCAATCACCTCTGTGGACTTTGTAACATGGGACCCCATCCGGGAGCAACCAAACATCAGGTCGGGTCTTGTACGTGTCACTAGCCACAAGACCTCCCCCACGGCTTTCTGACTCCGCTGAATGGCTTGCGGTCCTGGAGGAGGGTCATCCAGGGGCATCATCGCCTGATCCCGAGTAATGGGGATCTTCTTGGTTTTGAGCTCCATCACCTCCGACTCATATTTCTTCACGAGATCCATCACATACGATTCCTGGGTCACATGCCATTCCTGTCTTCCTTTGACCTCCTCAATTTTGATGTCCATCCCTAAGAATCGAACTCCTTCTTGGCCCAACCATTGAGGTTCTGAGGTCGTCCAAATGCTTCGAATCTTTTCCACTATGGACTCTGCAATGTCTTCAGTCGACGTAATGAAGAGGTCATCGACATAGGTCATGATCAGACCCTTCACCTTTCCGTTGGACACCGTCGGAAAGTCTTTGTAAGGGTCACCACTTTCTTCCTCCACAATCTTCCACATGTTGGGTTCGGTTTCCATCTGGAGACATCGGAGGGTCAGCATGGCTCTTCCTCTCTTCACTTGGATCTTCAGATCTCTGATGGTGGCATCCCTATGGTTTCCCCATAGTTTTGGTGATCTCCTCAGTCCGTAAACTGCTTTCAAGGGTTCATACATAGTTTCTCTGTCCATGAAGCCCTTTTCGAGGAAGATCGCCGGGGCCATAATGAGAATCAGACTATCCTTCTCAGATGCTTCCATCATTGCGTTGAGAAACGCTGTCTTCACCTCCAACACCACGCCCTTCCATCTTTCCCGACATCCAACCCATAGAAGAACTCTGAAGGCGGTGGCATCTGCTCCTGAGCTGAATGTATCTTCTCCTTCCTTCTTTTCTTCGTAGTTTCCGCACACCACCCATCTTGTCTTTTTCTTTCCACCCTGTTTCCCTGGCTTTCTGGTGAAAATGACTTTCGATGGTATGTACTCTACCTTCTGTCCTCTTCGTTCCGCCTCCTTGACCATCTTCTTTACTTCCTCCGGTGGGATTTTGCGGAGAGCCTCCTTCTCTTCGATCAGTGAATCAACTTCACATTGAGCTGATTCTATCCAGGAGTCCCAGTTGGCAGCAACTTCTTTCGGCGAGACAATCCGAGTCTGCAAGACTTCCTCTTCCTCTTGAGGGGCTGCAAACTTCTTCAACTTCCTCAGAATCTTCAATTCTTCTTCCGCCAATTCTGGATCATCTTCCATCATCCGACTTCCTTCTTCTTCGAAGATTTTTTCCAACCTCCTTCTCATATGCTTCATCCATCCTGGTTCATCTTCGTCTTCCTCATGTTCTCTTCCTTCCATCCTCCTTACTGCGCATTTCGCTCTCAGCCTCCTTCTAGCCTCAACAGCGTTCACAGCATCTCTTTCTAATGCCACCCAGATGGCATCATCCACCGGCTGAGCAGTTTTCCTCAAAAGCACCTTGGTCAAACGAGGTACCTCCCCCTCGGCCTGCACCCAGTGCCCATGGTCTTCGGAGGACGGGAATAAGTACTTGACCCTCTCTACATTTGGGGCAAGTTCTCCTCTTCTCCAAGTTCTTTTCCTCACCCTCACATCTTCCATGAAAGGTGGAAATTCAGGCATCTCTCCCAGTCGAATGCATCGATTCAACTCATTCACATAGCGAGTTGCCATTGGCCATTTCTTCTCCGGTTCCTCGGCATGGCGAAGCACTCTTCGGACTTGGGATTTGATAGCCTTGACCGTGCATTCTGCTCTTCCATTCGCCCGGGGGTCGTCGCCCGACGTCCTGGATAGTATGATGCCTCGGCTCTTTGCCCAATCCCGAAAACTTCCGGAGAATTCGTTTCCTCGGTCTGAGTGTATCTTCACCACTGGATATCCATCAGCCTTTAGCCGTAATATGAATTCCATCACGGTGCTGGTCACCTCCTTCGCTGTCTTCGTGATCATCGGTAAGGACAGTCTGAACACCCTGACCTCAGTGTCATCGATGTCCTCGGGCTTGGATCCTTCTTCTTCTGGAATCTCTTCGACCTCTTCCTTACCTTCCTGATTTTCGTCTCTCTTTTCTGCCTCTGGTGCATCCTCTTTCGCTTCTGAGCTTTCTTCTTCCCTTCTCGCTTCAAAGACGGGATCATCGTTCCTAGGCTCTTCATCTTCTGGCTGCTTCAGTTTATCTGTTCCCTTTGGCACTCGAATGGTGTAGGCTCCGACCAACATCCAACGAGCATATCTTCCTCCAATGTCAAGAGCTGGTACGAGGGGGCCGCTTGTGTCCACGGATAAGACACCTCCTTGGACATGCTTGATTCGCCTGTGGGGTTCTGTTTGTTGCATCGCCTCCTGACAGACTCTGCAATCTCTACGGTATGGTATGTGTCCAAACTGGACATGTTCATCCCAGCTGAGACCCTTCAAACATGGTTCTCTTCCGTAGATCCTCCTCACCAATGCATCACTGATAGCTCGCATCAGTCCTGGAGCCCACCTCGAAAGATCCCTTGACGACTTCACTGAAGTTCTGAATCGCCTCCGGTGTCTGACATAGTCTTCCATGTTGACTTCCAGGTTGGTTCCCAGTGTAGTTGGCTTCACTGCTAATCCACCGAGATCACCTTGATTCATCACAACCTCCTCCAACTCAAACTCTTCTCGAATGTCCTTCCAATCCTTTGTGTCCCAAAATGAGACGCAACTTGGGACATAGTCTTTTGGGCTTGCAGGCTGTTCAAGCGCGAATGCCACTTTCGTTGTCTGGCGCTTCGCTTTTCTGACGTACTCTGCCACCATAAACAGAAAGATCATCCTCCAAAGGAGAATGTCATCATCCCTCACCTTCTGCTTCTCCTCTGGCGACAGGTCATCACAGCCATACTCACCTCCATTCCATGATCTCACCGGCCTGGGGGCATTTGGTTCTCCTTCTATCGGAAAATGCCTTCTAACACTCCGTGTCCGGCAATTCGGGCCTCCGACTACTCCTCGGACCTTTCCTCTCAACGCAGCTCCCAACAGCGCAGCATAGGCCTCTCCATCTTTCAGCATGTCGTGCTGCTCGCTTCTGAGGATGTCAATTTCCATCATCATCTCCTCTTTCCCACCGGACTGCTTCCAAGCTCTCTTCAGTGTCAAGCCCTTGTCTTCACCTGCATACAGATGGATTAGAAAACCATCTCTCATCATCCTCTTTCTCGTTCGTTTGTTCGCTGGAAGTCCACGGGAGTCTTGGGGTTCTACACACAATCGTCTTCGAATCCAGACCGGCAGCCGGGAGAGCACTGGATGAACCTGAACCAACATTTCCAACCAGTCCTTTTCATCTTTCCAACTCCGATCTTCCTTCTCCTCAGCTTTCACCTTCTCCTCAATCTCATCTATCAGCTTCAACGCATCTTTCTTCTTCAACTGGGGGCACCCGTCACGTTGGACCACTTGGAGTTGTCCTCTTTCCGGATGAATGATCTGGATATCAGCTCCATTCCATAGGACCTTGCAGTTCAGGATGCCAGTCAACATTCCCATTGGAACAATTGGTTCTACCATCTCACCCTCAGACAACATGATTCCTTGTCGAGTCATAGCCATCTGAACTGTCGAACCATTCGCCATAGTCACCGTTACTTCCTTGCAACCATCCACAGGTTCTTCAGGTCTTCGGCTTCTCAACGGATGCGTGGCTCCACTATCAATCAAGCCCATGTCATGGCTTGACCCAATCCTCTTCACCTTGAAGACCTTCTGGGTCGCCTTCATGGCCTTCAACGAATTCAGCTGAGCCTGCAAGTTCTTCATCATGTCTCCTTTGTCTTCTTCTTCCTTCAGGGCAGTCGCAGATGGAGATGTCCCACCTCCATGTTCAATCGACTTCAGCATCTTCGAGGCTTCTTCAAGTAAGCTTCGCATTGAAGTACTTGAGGCATCATCGCTTCCTGGTTCTTCTGGTTCTCGATATTGAGTGCTCCTCTTCTCATCTACCGTCCTCATCTCCTTCTGCTTTGGGCTTCCTTCCTTCGACGTTGACGTGGATGTGCTTCCTTTGGGACGTGTGCACACATTCGACATGTGGTCTGTAGCCCCACAAGTCCAGCACCGTCGTCGAGCTCCAGTCTCATCCGGACCTTCATGTGACCAGGTACACGTTTTTCCTTTTCGACATCCGGAGTCCGAGAAATAGAACTTGCACCTCTGTCGACCTCCTTCTTCTTCCTTCGGGTTGTCTCCTCCCTTTCCTCTTCCCTTGGGTCTTTCAGCATCCATGGCTTTGATTCGAGGTTCTCCTCTTGGTTCACCCTTTGTTTCTCCTCTGGGATCAATCTTTGGTTCACCTTTCGGTCCTGGATGAACTCGTTTATCACTCATCGAGGCTTGGTCGACTTCGGCAAGCAAGTGGGTCGCAAAGGCCGAAACCGAAGTCATCGTTGGTGTGGTGTCCACTCCCAGTTGGTTCCTTGCCAAGGAAACTCGGAATTGTAGTTCTTTATGAGCATCAAGCACTTTCCGAGTCATCTTCGTCAATCCCTTGAGAAGTATCGATGGGTCTGGAACTACCGCACCGATTTCTTGGGAGCGTCTTTTCCACCTCATCCAACGCCTCAGCAAACTTGATGCCTCCGTCAACGACGTCGCCTCTGCTGGTTCCTCCAGATTTCGGAGGAGAGTTTGTTTTTCTGCAACTCCCCCTGGACAGTACTGAATGAGGAGGTGTGTGATCACCCCAAACACCGTCAGTCGCCTTGATGCGATGAGTTCGTCACGAACTGATTCACTGACAGCCTGGAGTAACATTGAAGCCATCCTCTTTTCCAGCCTCTGCCATCTTTCTTCCTTCAAACTCGCAGGGGTTTCAAACGAGTGGTGGATTCGATCCAAGGGGGACAGTTGTTGGTGATCCTTGTACCACTTCTCAGCCTCCTTGTTGACCTTCTCCCACCATTCTTCTGATGTTGGTGACAAATCTCCTACCACCGGTTCTATCATCAACAACCAATCACCAAGCTGCAAGGGGCCTTGCTGTGGATTCCAGCTAGGCAAAGCTGGAAGGTCGGGAACTCCATTCCGGACCACTTCGACTCCCTTGATAACTCCTCCTTCGTCTTTGGACTTGATCTGCTTCGTCAACTCCTTCATGGATTCCATCATGAGCACCATGAACTCCATCGATTTGTCATTGAAGTTCCCAGAGCCAGGGTCTTTTCGTCCTCCATCCCTCGGTCCTGCGGAGGCCGTTTCCCTTGGTGACCACCAATCGTGACCGCCTCCCTTCTCTTCTTCTTCCTTCGAAGATCTTCCTGCAGCCTCCTTTGGGGGTCTGGGCGCGGCCTCCTTTGGGGGTCTTCCTCTACCCTCCTCGGATCCCTTTGCCTCTTCCTCCAACGGGGTTCTACGCGTAGGCTCTTTCATCCTCATCTGCCTTCTCCATTCATCATAAACGGGAGGAACTTCTCTAAGCCTTCTCCACTCGTCGTCAGCCTCTGCCTGAGTCATCCTTTTCCAATCTCTCATGTTCATGTTTTTTACATCCTCCGCAATTGGGGGTCTGTCAGCCTCCTTAAATCTTCGGGCTTCAGCTTCAAACGGGGGTCTCTCGGCCTCCTTGTATCTTCGGGCTTCGTCCTCCAATGGGGGTCTGTCGGCCTCCTTTGGGGGTCTGCGATCGTCCTCCTCACGCTTCGGATTTCTTCGGTCGCCAGCAACTTCCTTTGGGAGAGCACCGACACTCTCGAAGTCGTCTTTAGGTGTGGAGAACTTCGCATCTGATGACATCTGACGGTCCTCTTCCAGCCTCATGAGTCTCATCTTTAGGATTTCATTTTCTTCCTTCATCTGAGACATCCATGCATGCATTTCCCTCTTCTCTTGTTGTTCCACGTAACATCGCTCTTTCCATAGTAATGCATTCCTCTCTGACTTCAATGATCTTTCTTGGTAACTCTGGTCATCATGGTCCAGAAAGGAAGGTCTACTCACCAATTCAACACCACTACGGTTGAGCTTGTCATATAACCAAGGGGCTTGTTCGTGAATCTGGTCCAACTCCTTCATCTGTGCTTCGGAGAACAAAGGTAACAATGGCTTCGGGGTTCCTGCCTCTACTCCTCCATCCGGGGCATTAGCTCTCACCACTTCCCTGCTTCCCTGTCCCTTCGACTCTCCTGTCGCTTCATAGACATTCGATCGGTCACGAGATTCATCTACAGCTTCCCTTCGGTTGCCGCTTCGACTTCTTTCGGACTTCTCTTTCGTGGCGGTTGGCTGAGGGGATCTAAACTGGGAACCACCGGGTCCAAACGACGTGGCAGAACGGGGCGGTGACCTAGGACCCTTTTGGTTCTCTTCAGGTGTCTTTAAAACCATAGCGTCCTTTGCATCTTCGATGGCTAAGTCATCACCTCTTCCATCACTCGAATCTCCCACTGGTACCCTAACCCCGTCTTCTAGGGCTAGTTCACCTCCCTCAGCATTCTCTCTCTTGAATCTTTCATGGGCAGCCACCATTTGTGCATAACCTGCATCCAGTTCCTCCTGGGTAGCGGGCCTACTTGGTTCCATGGCTATCCCCTTATGCCGTTGGGCTCATAACCTAATTTTGGTCAGACCCACAAGTCAACTGCAGCTACCACTCTTTTTCTCGTGAACTTGATCCAAAAGGGCAGCTTCAATGCCCAGGTGATTTCTGGAAAATGCCAAGAGGGAAAGTGCAATCTACAAATTCAACATTCATTATCACTGATGGCAACCATAACACGGAAGTTTCATTGATGACACAGTTGTGGGTCAAAACCACCCCTGCTGTGCGCCATCATTCGCCCTGCCACTCCCCCCGCCTGGAGCACCTCAGCGGGACACCCAGGTCATGGCACCGGCGGAACCAGCCGGTGATCGTTGTGAGGTGGTGAGTATAGGTTGGATCAGGTCTCCCGCCTCCTCCCAGCCATGAAAGTTGCGCCATGCAGCCGATGCTTTGGTGCAGTTAGAAATCACGCCCTGATGATCTCTGATGAATGTGTATATGAGTGTTGCTTATTACTCAAGCCAGTGTTAGTCGTATGCATTTGATTTACTTTACTGGCGATACCCGTACTGTCTATCCGTTGTTGATGATTGTTCTTGGTAAACTCAATGCTCCTTGCACCATCACGCACCAGCTACACATCGCACCAGTGATGGGATCTCATCAAAGATTTGCTGGCAGGCAGCTCAAGCACACACTGCGAGATTACCATCCATTGATATATCCCTCATGGTCTAGTTCAGCAGCCTTTTGAATAAAATCCTCTCATAGCTACATCTCAGACGACATCAATTCCGCATTCGGGGCATGGCTCACAAAAAAAGTCCCCTGGCTCGTGTCAGGAGCTCCAGCCATCCTCAAGAGATCAGCAAATGGCTTGCCATTGGGAAGCTGGTGGGTTTAGCTGTGCAAACACGTGCTCGGCTGGACCGCTGGAGGAAAAGTATATTGAAAAATGCACCCTACGACTTCCGTTGAGAGTTGAGGGAACAATTGTGGCCAAATGTGCCCAGGAAGGCTGAAGACATTTTGGAAGCCCTCTTAAGTGCTAAGCATCAACTTTCAGTACCGAACCTCTTTAGCCATGCCTGCCGCCAGACCTATCTGTCCTGACCACCCCCCACAAGCCCAAGCACACGATGCCGCTGCTTTCGCAGCAGCATCCTCTGCAGCCCTGGCTTTAGACCACGTGGAAACGACCTGATCGAGGCGCCCACAAGACGCTACTCCGAATGGGTCGTCCTTTGCGGTGCTGGTAGTGGTGTGCAGTGCTTAGTGCCATGGTCCATGGTTCTTAGTGGCTTTGCAACCCACCGAAGGATAGGTATATCTGCCATTTGAGTGGTAGTTGCCCTAGTGAACTAACCCAGGTCAATGGCAAATATATCATGATACATCTAAAATTAGCTAGGGTAGAACAAATCAATTAATTGGGGAGTACCACTCTGTAGTTGTGTGCAGTTCTATGACCTAACAGCTCAATGACAGCAACCACAATCACAAACTACAACTCAAGATTAAACCATGATGGACGGAGATTTGCAATTCACCTTCAGTTTTTAGAAAGCCAACTAGCGCATTTGATCATCATTGTTTCTTCAGCTCGTTGCAAAAACAGCTGTGTTTCTCCGCCCAGCACCCCACTCGAACTTCCAATTTTACGCATGGTACCGATGGCTCCCACGCTGAGTGAAACCTGCATCGCTCGTTGCTGGATCCTCAGCGGGCCGCGGCATCATTCGGAGTCCGACTTCAAGTCCTTTGCCTCGGTTGATCATCAAAACTGGGACATGGTGCGGTCAGGTCTGTTGGGGTTCCCGCGATCAACTGCTTAGCAACACGATGCGCGGGAAACAAACATGGATGCGTCAACGCCTTGAATGAGTGTGATCATGGTATCTCCAACTCCGAGGTTCGACATTGTCACCAATCAAGCCAGGAGGATCTGACATGATCTGACAGGAAAAAAACAAGCCAACACATTTACCGAAATCATCGGCCAAATTGGGCCACCCATCATTGATTCATTGTGTGTCTTCAAGGAAATGGTGCTGAGACCCCCCAAAAAGGGCAACAGCACCCGCCGTCAAGCCGCGTCAATAGCCACATGATTGGCAGAGCCCCCATGAAGCAAGACGAACTCTCTGGAACTCATTCCAAACTTCAGCACGTCCTTTTCCCGCAACTCCACGTACCTGGGGGGTCACTCAGCCAATTCCACCGATTATAGGCTCCCAAGCCCACCGAAACAACAATCACAAGTTGAGGGAAACCATCCATGCCACCTTGCCCCTTGAACCCCAATGATTTGGCAGCACCTTTGTGGAAAGCATCCTGGGGGGGTGGCTCAACCCAGGGCCTGGCGGGTTCTATTCTCTCACCGTTCACGAAGGTCCCATTGACGCTTTCCAAGTCCATGATGTACGGCTTCACGATGCCACCGGTGGTCACCTAAGGGGGCCAAGGGTGCCACTCCTGGGTCAAGGATATGTCCCAAAGGATCATTTTGGAGGGTCAAAGAAAGGCCAGCTGCTGGGTGACAATTCTGGAGTTTATGCTCCTGACTTGGCCAACGGTGCCAATGACTTGACATCTGCCAATGCCATCATGCAAAGGGGCCTCTCAAAGCAGCAAAGGCTTTCACAGGATGGCTGGCATTGAAGATCATCAACGCGAACATGTGTCTAGTGAGAAAACCATCATCAAGACCAAGAAATGTCAAACATGTGTGCTCCGTGCACTGGATGCCGCAAAAAACGGCCAAAGCTTCGGAATGATTGCTGTAAACATGACACCAACCAGGATATCAAATGCACTTTGTGACGGACACACTGTTCAAGACCTATAGAAACTTACCCTCAGGATTGCTCAAGTATACCATCAATTAACCGTGATCAAGTATACATTGAATCATTCACTATTGCTTCTGACCATTGGAAAAAGCTACCACCAACCAGTTGGTCATCCTGGATGCCATGGCGGTTGCCATGGCGGCTGCCCTTGCCAGGTGGCCCGGTAGTGGAGCACCGCATGCTGCTTGCTGCACGTGGGATGGTCCGTGGGCACATCCACGATGCGTCGGTCCTTGCCGAAGAGGTAGCCCACCTTGGAGCGGGTGACGCGCAACGAGTGGGGACCGTTGAACAGCCGAGTTGTAGTGGCATAGTTGGTGGATAATGTTGGTTTTTGTACCTCGAACTTTTATGACGTTCAAGAGTTCAGCTAGTGTATTAGTCCATGGTCAAGGTTAACAGTTTTAATGGGCACTGGTTGGCCCAAGAACTTATAGTTAAGTGGTTCGCTGGTGGTCAACTGATGAAATCAAACTTATGCTTGGTGCATTGGTGAATGATTTAAGTGAAACAAGGTGTGCACCAAACAAACGACTTCAACATTGGAAAATATACCAGTTGGTACTGAAAATGAATCACTTATCATTGGAAAATCATCTGGGAAGTTCTACGTTTAACTTTAGATGGGTCCAACCCCCTAAAAGCGAAAACTGATTTTGCGATCTCGGGGGTAAGAATGCGCAATACGCAGAGCATCCACCTGGCAATGATTGAAACCAGGTCTGTGGCCAAGCGAGTACTTAGACCGGCCCTGGGTCAAGGCTCAGTCGTCCATGGATGACCCACATATTGGGAATGAGGCCTCCTTACCACAATTTTGGTGACCCTGTGATGTGAGTTGGGATGATAAGGAAAAATAAGGAAACTATAGCAAACTGGGTGGTGGTTAGCTTCTCCATCCAACTGAGTCAATTAGAAGCCATCGTGCAAAACATCTGTCGCATGGTTGGAAAAAAGACAATCGCCGACTGAGACCACCAACCAGTAATACAACGTTGTAGTTATGCCCTATTGGTGTTGGTTTTACCCTTAATGGCCCTTAGCATCGTTGATCGCACCCCCAGTTGAAACCACCAACCAGCTCGAGTTTCATGGCTTGTGAAATTTCAGGGAACTGGGCCGGCCACGAGACGGCCAGTGAGCCCGATCCAGCCGTTTGCCTACCATATTTGATGGCAAATTGCAGAGGGCTGGATCTGAAGCCAGGGCGGCGCCGAACCCTGAAACTTGAAGCTTGCGGAACAGCACACCGCTGCTGTGCCACAACTATCACATGGGCTCATGGAAAAAATCTACAAGACATTTTGATCATTTGGGCCTTCGGTGGCACATATTCAACAACCAACTATTTGTGCAGCGTGGTGCCGACCAGTTTGCTGAGTTGATGCATAACTAGCGCAAACACCTTTTTGGCAATTTATGGCTCAATGGCCAACTGATACTGTATTGATTGATACTCTCGACTGGTGAAACCTTGCTTACTTTGTTTCACACGTTTACTTACCGTAGTTCTCTCACAACTCACAAAAAATCAACAAACCAACCAAACAACTACGGACTACTCGCGATGAGAATCCGAGCGACATTTTTATAGATGTGGATCATCTTGGGGCCCTCATTCTGCTTGGCGAAGACGTACAAGCGCCACTTCGTGGCTGGCCTTCGTGCCTCCGCAGGCACCGTGAACTTCAAGGGGATGCCGTTCTTGGCGTTGTCCTCAGGCGAAGCCAGGGTCACCAGGCACTGTTTAGTGGTGTCTTAAAACAGGGCACCCCCCAAACTGTTGAGCTTTTTACTAGCAATGATTCCTGTTGGATGATTTGGGCGTACTCCAATTTTGGAAAACATCCATTTCACCCCAGATATCTGGTATCTGGGGAGAGCTGCTGGGTACATCATTTTATCGATGGGTAAATGTGTATAGCTGTGGATAAAAAGAATCAACAGGTATTCAAAGTTCGCGAGCAAAAAACCTATTGTGATTTCAACGCGCTTGAAAAACATCAATATCAACGTGCAGCACCAATAGGCTGGGTGGATCATTTGACTCTGGAACGCGCATGTTTGAAACAGCAATCATCATGGCATTTGCACAGTTAGACTTCTCAAAGATCCCAAATCGACAGTGGAACAAGTGACTTACCATGAAAAATAAGAAACATTTTGAGGTGGTTCTTTCACGCCACTTACGTCCGCCATCCTCAACAACCACGGCAATTCGTCGAATTGGCTTCCACCCGGCCTCCAAGGCTAGAAGCCCCGAAGGCTCAAAATTCGGCTGCTCCTTGGGCTGGTCGTTGGCCTCATCTTTTCCTTGGGAGCTGTTGAGATGTTGCACATGTTTGCAGCAGGTTCCTTCGTCGCCCGCCACATACACAAACAGCAAGACTTTTTTCTCTCTTGTTTGTCTTTTGATCTATATATTATATACATTATACATGTTATTATTATACATGTATTTGTTCAAGAAGAGCCTCTACATACCATGCACATCTATTCACATACAGGGCCCTTGCTGGCAATCCTCACATTTCTTGGGCTACACCTTTGGGACTCACATGTTTTCACATGTTGTTCCTTTGAGTCATGGTTCACTTTGATACTTGCTGGAAGAGTTGACCCAGCTGCGCCAGGTTTGATTCGATCTCTGGAGTTACGAGTATGATGTTGCTATGAAGTGCTGGTTGGTGGTTTCAACCCATATGAAGAACAGTAGTCAATCAATCAACCAACCCTTTGTAATAATTTCCAGGAAAAAAAGAAACGTTTGAAACTACCAGCCATTTCAAACAAATAAGGGAAGACATTTACGCGCCTAGCGCCCAAACATCCCTGGTCCCCTCCAGGTAAAAGCGTTGATGAATCTAAATTAGCTCAACACACGGTGAAGACATGCTCTTTGCGCATACTGCCAAGGTTGAGCCAGCGGGCATTGCTTGTGGTACCACGGAAAGCCCATTAATTGGGGCCCACCTTTGCTGATCTAAATAGATTCAACAACGACCTTTAGTTTTGATAGATTATGTCATTCTAATTCATCCTGGCGCTACTTCCAGAATCAAAATTGGAAACGCAGCACATGTGAACGTATAGCATATCAATAACACATGCAATAGCAGCGGGTTCACTAACCACAGACTGGATCAGACTGACAAAATCCAGCCAAGTTTCCCTTTCCTTTGCCTTTGCCATCCTTACCCCCTTTGCCATCTTTGCCTTTTCCAAAGCCTTTGTCGTTGAAACCCTCAAACGGCGCATCCCGGCTCCGAGAGGGCTCGACTCTATCGAAGTTGCTGCCAGGAGCCGTCTCCCGCTTCCGCTTAACAGCCATGTCACTGTCTGAGTCCGGCTGCTTCTGGCGGTTTCCCTGGGAGGTTTCTACCCTCTGCGGTTTGCTGCCACCAGCACTTTTTCGGTTCCGTTCCAGCGACATGTCGCTGTCTGACTTGTGCTTCTTCTTGCGGCTCGCTTTGGGGGGTTCCGCCCTGTCCATTTTGCGACCGCCTGCAGCTTTGGCATTCCGTTCTAAGGACATATCGCTGTCTGAGTTGACCTTTTTCTGGCGGCTCGCTTTGGAGGGTTCCGCCCTGTCGATTTTGCGACCAGCAGTTTTTCGGTTCCGTTCAACGGCCAGATCACTGTCTGAATCAGGCGGATTCGCGCGCGAAGGTTCTGCGCGATCAGGTTTTTTTCCAGCTCCACGGTTCCGTTCCACAGATATGTCGCTGTCTGAATCGACGGGCTTCGCATCCTGGCAGAGTTGAGAGCGTGCCTTCGGATGTTGTGATGGAAATGACGATGGGAAATGATGGGAATACACCCATGACATTTTGAGATTTGTGTTTGCTTCCTATATTTGATTATGGATCAAAGGCATCGTCAACATCATAGAACATCCACATCCGCAAACGGCATTTTTAATTGGATACTTAACGATAGTTTGCCGAACACGTCCTTGTTCAGCCCTCGTTCATACAACTCTTTCAGAACAGTTCCCAATCATGCTACTTATTGCAATCACACCGTTCTCAACCCGACCCGAGCCTTCTAATTGCATCGTATCACTCAAAAAAGACATGTAGAGAGAGATGAAACAAAGATCACACACATGCACATATCTCCCTCTCTCCCTCCCTCTCTCCCTCCCTCTCTCCTTCCCTCTTTCCTTCTCTCTCTATCTGTCTCTCCATCTCTTTCCATCTCTTTGACAAACCTGAATCTGCTTCCGCAGGGTCTCTAAGTTTCCACCCCGGCCTTAGTCCCACCTGACGGTGGTCCCATGCCAGGCACGGCAAGGGGAGAAGTGGCACGAGCTCAGGGGCTCCCTCTGAGCCAACCGCGATCGTGCACGTATCCCTTTGAATGCCCAGGTTCAACCAGGACTGGTGCAGGGTGGTTGTCTGACCCTTAGCGCCTTACACATAGCTTTCAAGGGCGTGTCACTGGGGAAGGGGTTCGGAGTGTTGACCTGTGTGAAGCCCTCTCTGAGTTCCGGCCTAGTGGATCAACCTGATCCAAACAAACACGTATAACCAGGTTCAAACGCGTTCTACAGAATATGCCCGAGGCCAAAGTTAATCAAGATTAATCAGGTTTCAGCTCGACTCATCCCATATCATTAACTTCCCTAACCCATCACCATGGCTGAAGATGGCAAAGGCTACACAAGGATTCGAAAAGCCACCCACGGCTTATTGAAAGTTTCCTTCGATTTCCTACTCACAATTCGTGTCCCCCCATTGACCCATCTTCATCAATCTTGGGTAAACATTGCCCAGTAGATGGGGATGCTTGCGACTGCTGACAACTGATGCTCTTCATGCCCCACGCCCGGAATCGATTCGAGTGTGGTTTTATTTTTAGACCCTTCAAAAAAGAAAAAGGTGTCCTTGTAATGGGAGATCTGCCGGTTGCTTGATAGATGACCAACTATATTATTCATGTTTATGGATAAAGTGGGGTGATTGATATGAACCTTCTGTTGCCCCGGAAGAAAAAACCCGACCAACTCTTTACAGCTGCCCCAGGGGTCAGTTGGTACGGGTGGCTATGCAAGCGCCTGGGATCGCTTCAAGCAACTGATCAGCGGTCAATGCTGGCTGGTATGGTGTTTCATTCACAATGGTCAATGGCATTTGCAAAAAAACCTTAATCAATGGTATTATTGGTCATAATATTGGTCAATAGTCAATAGTGTTTACCAAAGGTTTCATTCATTGCTTCCAAATTGGCTGAGCAGCGATTTAATCAAAAAACGAAACTCCCTCTCTGGAGTCTATAGCCATGTCCAAAACCATTTGTCTCACGACAGTCTGGTGATGAGCTCAGGTTCGGGCTGTTGATCGTTCTCCCAGTTGGCGCATGGTTACCACACAACCAACAGTCATGGCTGGAAATAGCCAAACATCACCAGACCATCAATATAAGAACAAACAACCAAAAATAGATGTTATAGATTATGTTATATATCGTGCCATTTTTTTATAGGATTGAATAATGCTCATGCCTACAAATCGACCAGCGACACATCTATCCCGATTTATGCACGTAGAGCCAACCACAAATGACAAAGCCACCATTCTTGAATAATCAACTTGCGCTGGTGATCTTCCTCCACAATCTGGATATGAACTTACTAGCCAATGACTCATTGATCATCATCAACCACTCTTCCCAGCATATCGCCATCATTGTCCATGATGACACGGCTTTTGAACCAACAACTATTGACGTTGAACCAATGTTCAAAACGCCAGGAACACACATCATCAAACTCCACATCGAGCATTGACCGGCGCCGCCTTGTGCAGCTTGGAGGGCTCCAGCTGCGACGTTTCCGAAAAGTGCTTGAGGGCCTCACGCTTGGGGACGAGGTGCTCGGCTGGAAACCCCGAGGTGGTCACGCTAGGAGATGTCATGTTCACCGCCTGCATCCTGGAAATGGTGGGAATATCCGCCGACCCTGGCCGAGGTAAGGGGGAGCGCAGAAAGGGATTGGCACGTTAGTTTTGGTTCTATATGTTAGAATCCCCTCGAATTGATGAAAACAAGGGTTTCCAACGTAAATTTTCCCAGCAGCTGAGCGACTGTAAAGACAGTTTTGTTTTTGCATTATATACAAAACTGTGTATGAAAAGCAAATTCGTACACATGTGCCCACATGTGCATTTCAAAATGGAGGATTTATATAGCTAATATAAATCCATCAGCCGTCAACGGTTCCAACTTACAGAGTCAAGGAACATTCAAAGACCCTGCTGGTTGGTGGTTTCAACCCCTATGAAAAACATTAGTCAACCAACAACGTAGTAATCATAACCAGGGAAAGGAAGAAATGTTTGGAACCATCAACCAGCCTGGTCCCGAAAAAGGCAAATGCCTCCAAGGAGGAGTTTCAAAACGGTCACACGTCTGCATGGTAGGCTACATCTCCGTGACTGTGGGTTACCCAATCTTTCTGGAAGTAATAACAATTCCTGAGTCCATGAGCACACGTCCGAACCTCTCACCTTGCAATAGCATACCATCCACGCACTTGCTGCCCATGTGTAATAAATCCTTTGCTGAAAATATGGCACGCTCATGATCGCTCATGCACGCTCCCTCCCGCACAGGCACGCACAGGCCAGGCATCGTGCTGAAGCGGGAATGCTTTCAGCTTTGTTCTAGGCTCCGGTCGTACGTAACGACGCGGACAGATGTCTGCAATTCTCATTGTAACAGAATGCGCATGATTATTCCTCCCCACGCCTGTCAGGTGAAATCTCTCCGGGAGGGGACAGGGTCGGCTGGACCATCATGTTGACGTTCGCTTGCACTGTGCAACGATGTTCATGCTCCGGGAGGCGACAGGGTCGGCTGGACCATCATGTTGACGTTCGCTTGCGCTGTGCAACGATGTTGATGCTCCGGGAGGCAACAGGGTCGGCTGGACCATCATGTTGACGTTCGCTTGCCCTGTGCAACGATGCTCATGCTCCGGGAGGGGACAGGGTCGGCTGGACCATCATGTTGACGTTCGCTTGCACTGTGCAACGATGTTGATGCTCCGGGAGGGGACAGGGTCGGCTGGACCATCATGTTGACGTTCGCTTGCACTGTGCAACGATGTTCATGCTCCGGGAGGGGACAGTCGGCTGGACCATCATGTTGACGTTCGCTTGCGCTGTGCAACGATGTTCATGCTCCGGGAGGGGACATTGCCCGTCTGATTTGCAGCTCGTCGGTTGCTCTTAAAGCCTGGCTTGCTCACTGTGCTCACGAGCATGGGACAATATCGCAAGTCCAGAGCAAATGCTTTGGGTCATTGCCCGTCTGATTTTCTTGAACTCAGTCATGACAATTCTTGGCTCTAAGACTGAGTCCAGAAAGAGGAGTGCCAAAAAAAAACGGGAGAAAGAGCCACAAAACCCTGAGAAAAAGGGTACAAACAGCTGATCATGCTCATTTCGCCTAGGCCCCAGCCCGCTTCGGTTTCGTTGTAGCCCCATGCCAATTTCGTCTAGATTTTTGAAAAAATGAACTCGAGAATGGAAGACTGAAACAATTGAGAAAGACAAAAAACAGTGGAAAAAACCCATGAAAAACCCATGTGTTGACATATGAACATGTCGGAAATGCGTCATTACGCGCGTTCGGAACGTTGTTCTAGCCCTCGCCAATCATCAATTTCTGATGCGTTTTGTGGCACGTTGAGCCTTGAAAAGTGTTTGCATGATATGTTCTTCCTCTGCATATTATCTGCGCTGACTGCGACCACCCTCGCGTACATACTCTTCGAAATGATATTTGACATTCAGCGCATTCAGCGCTGATGTTCACATGAAAGAAAGCACAATATCAACATAAACTGGGCAAGTCATTTTGGCATCATTTGGGCACGTATCTGGCTTATACGTTGACATATGGGCATGCGCAATCTATGTTGCCTTTCTGAAAGCTCTCCCAGCCAAAATAGGAATCCAATTCTTCATGCCTTTTCATGGCAGGGAAAAAATCATCGAGCAGGGATTTGGTGTGACAAACGCCCACGTTGTCCATAGAAAAGAGCACTGGGAAACAACCAGCCAAGTCAAGCACCAACCATTAACCAACGCTGACCATTAACCAACTATTGGTTCAACATTCACCAACCATACTCCAACCATTAACCAACCATTAACCAACCATACTCCAACTATTCATGAAGCAGCATCAACTACTGGTTCTTCTGTGCTGCCCTCGCTCCAAACGGCTCCGCCTGCTGGGATTTTCGAAGACCTTGGCGCCCACGGGCATCCAGAAACACCGCCGGGGAATCCTGGGACTTCTCCCAGTTACAGCGGCATAGATGCCAGATAGAACAAATTGGGGGTTCTCAAAATAGGGAGACCCCAAACTGGCTGGTTTATTACTATATACATGGTTAATAGACGCATGCACGCACGCACCAAAGCATACTTGCTGCAGCTTTCGGTTCACGGCTTTAGGGACCGAATCGCTGTATGATACGTGGATCATTGCAAACCTATAGAGGGCATAGCTTGGCCTACAAGCTTTTGGTGGATTGGATGCCATGAAACTGAACTATACCTCATCTTTAGGAACACCACATTGTGCCGGGCACTCATGGGCCTACTGTTGGTCGCACACTGATAGAAGACATGCATACATCATATACTCCTTAAAAACGTAATGACACGCTCCTTAATTCAAGATACTATCATATATATACATCCTCCTCAATACGATTACAGTCCATCAATGTCCATCATGCTCCCCTTGAAACCGCCGGGGTATCTGCTCCCTGCATTTTTGCACCAAACTTCGCCTGAAGCTATCGGCCGAGCGACTAAGCTCGAAATCATATTTCACTTCCGGCCGCAGCCATTCCTGCAGAAAACAATGGTTGCATAGGCGATAGCCCCGGGCAGGACATCCAAAAGTGGTCCTACTGGTACTTGATCTATGCAGTCTGGACCACCCCCAAATCATCAAAGAAACCGTCTACAAAGAAATTTCAAAACACAGCGAAACATGCCAAGCATAATATGGCTGTGGGTCCAAACCCTGCACCCCTGGTTCCCATCATTGACCATCGTTTTCCCCATTGTTGTTGCTTAATATTGATGGTCAACTGCTTGACCCAGCTCGCTATATATAGCTCGCATATCCCCTATAGTTGCTTGTTGTTATCCCCTATTATTACAACCAGTAACCAGCTAGTTAACCTATAGTTGCTTGTTGTTATCCCCCATTATTATATAGCTGGCATATCCCCTATTATTATTACCATTATCCCCTATAGTTGCTTGTTGGGGAAAACAATATTGATGGTTGACCCCATAGCCCTATGAATAATGCTGACTGCGACCATCCACAAGCAGCGCTTCAGCATCCCCATCTCCTCCAAGGACTCCAAGTTCATGCCCACGCGACCGCCCTGGGGCGGCATGGGCGACGAAGTGGCTGGTTGCTACGGCACAGCTGTGGGGCACAGCCGGGCCAACCGGCGTCATAAACGGCACGAAAAGCTCAGATCGACATCTCACTTCCGAGACTTGGGAATTTTCAACGGTCACCTGGGTTTGTCCAAAAATGGTTGATATCGAAGGATGGCTGTGGACAAACCTAGTCAAACCAACATACGACTTAACCACCACGGTTGGTTGTAATTCATAATCCCCTATTAATTCCGATCAGTTAACCATTGTAATTCCTATTAGCGTCCCTATTATACACTCCCCATTCTCAAATGAGAATCAACCATTATCAACCTGTGCGGCTAACCAGGGCCGAAACTGCGAAGCCAACGTGGAAGCAACTTGTGTCCTTCAATCATGCAGCAATGTGCAGCCTCCCTGGGGCCCGGACCCTCACACCATCTTCCTCGGCCGCATTACCGGTAGCGCTACCCCAACATAGCCAAAGATAACAATTCCAGGGGGGTTCTGCGTCTATCTCAGAATGGCTCCACTGACCCTTTCTAGCCCTGCATGTCTGTCCTCCCATCGGTCTCTTTGTCTCACATTTGCCCACGATCGGTCTAGCGGTCCAACCATTTGCCTATTTACCAGTCCTGGGCTTGGCTGTCCTGACGTCGAGGCGCCCCAAAAGACCAGGTGTGGTGCCAAGGCCAGCACTACCATCAAACCATCAAACTATGCAAGCACATGGGGATCTCTTTCTTTTCTCACCTCCCTACCTGTGCATCAACTGTCTCTGTGTTTGCGTTTCTCTTCCTCTGTCTCCGAGTCTCTCCCTGCTTACCTGCTTATCTTTGCAGTTAGCCATCTTTTTGACATGCCTTTCTCTATAGTTGTATGAAAATCAATCTCTTTGCCTGTCTGTGCCTATTTTTCCATCTGTCCATCTGTATGCCTTTGTTACCTTTCTATTCTTGTATTCTATCGTTTTGTCTATCCACCTATCCATCTGCCTAATCAGCCTTTCTATTTTCTACATCTGTCTCCCAACTCCTCCATTGGAAGTTCAAGGTCTGAAACCAAAGAGCTTCAAACCTGACTACTGGCCATGTAGCCAGCTACCAAGCTGTCTAGTTGGTTGGGTGGGTGCTCCGCCTAGATCCATGATCTGGATTTGGCTACCTGGAATAGCTCCCTGCCTGGAAATGCCTATTGATTATCTGAACCATGCCACTGGAACTGGTGGCTTCCCCCCGACTGCAACAACAAAAGCCATCACTTCAAACCACATCTCTCGTAGTAACCATTAGTACTTTAGGCTCCCATTACTACTCATGAGTAGTTAAGTAGTAACCAGTAGTAACCATTGGTAGTAACATTAGTAGTAACCCATTCGTACCACTAAAAACTCACCACGGGAACCCATGACCACGGTCACCAAGATGCTGCTGCTTTCTGGGCCGCCTTGATGACCTCCTACGGCAGGCGGTTCTCTGGGTCCCGGGGCAAGGGAGGCTTGGCGAGTCAATGGGCGCATGGCATTGAACCCCTCCCCCCACGGGCCCTGGGTGAGCAACACAGTTTCCCTAAATGGTGGTTTCTCCGAAATGAGATGCGCGCCAAATCGGCATCTTTTGTCTGACAAATGTAAACCAACCTTTTTTGGTGGTTGAGTAACATGCCAAATCGCTTCAAACAAACATTCTAAATCAAAGAACTTTGCTTCGGGGATTGAATAGTTGAAATCCAAAACGGGAAATGACATACAGCTGCTGTAAGAATTGAAGACTCAACTGATGTTCGGGTGCCAGTTGACATGCTGAAAGTCACTAAACAGCCAGCATGAACAAATTGCTGGAGTATACAGATGCGTCATCTGGATGTGGGGCAATTCACCCTGCACTCGTGGCGTACCACTATTTATCCCCTTCTTTTCCATTTGTTGGTGAACTTATGTTGACCCATAGTCATTTATCAATATGACATTGCTTGCTTATGCCAAGTTTTCCCAACTGCGACCCAGGGTTGGTCAACATCCCGCAGCTGTTTTAAACCGGGGAGCACAGCGTTGGCGCAGCGCGTCTCCTCACTCTGCCCCGCATAGAATAAGACAAGTTTGATGATCTGGGGCTGGTGCGAGCTTGGTAGGGATGGGAATGATCCATGTACTAATTTAGTAATGGCTACTATGGCGAAGTACGGGCATGACAACAGATTGTGGATAAATACTAATGGATGGAAATAGATTGGAATGATAAATAATATCCACAAGATTCCATGAGCTTGCATGATTCCTTCCCTATAAAGCACCGGTCTATAATCACCCTATCCCAGCATGTTCATGCTGGGCTTCGATCATTTTAGGTTGTGCAGCAGTGTGCCCACTACGCATTGCAGAAGGACAGCTAGCAACAGCGACCAAGAGCCGACGGCCGAAACACCTGCTGCAGTCATGGTTCCGATGCCAACCAACAGGGTCCAGCAGGCGCAGTTAGGATAATTATTGTCCTCCAACAGTATAGGCAATATTAGAGATGGACCATCCTCGTGAACTGGTTCATGAGAAACCGGTCGTTTCGAAGGTGATCCACTCACCAACATGAAAACCGTTAAGGTCGGTCACCAAACTAAAGCTACGCGGCGACTTTGCTAGCGATGTCAAAAATGCCCGAAGCAAAAAAGGGCTTAAACTTTTAACTCCCCTAGCAAGGATTCCGGCCTATCTGAAGACAGGGTTGCCCAAGCGCAACTTCGTAGGTTTCCGGACCATGTGGGCGGCGTCGATGCTCGTCTCCACCTAACAAACCCATGGGTCCAGCATGGTCCATCCCAAGTGTAGCGGCAACTGTGCTCAAGGGGTGGATGTACGGGGGCTGACCCATAGCCATCAATAAATCATATGAAGGTAAGAAGTGGTCATGAAAGGGAAAAACTGGCAATGATAATCGTTGGTTGCTGTGACTGTCTGCTAGGGACCGCTATTTGATGATACAACAAGGATCGTGGTAACGCAAATCATGGCAATCAGGACTATGACAGCCAAAAGGCAATGATAATCATGAACGGGATGCCAGTACTAATGATAGTTGCAAACTGCAATGATCAACAGCAGCTTCAAAACTGTGACGATGATGTATTAATGTTGTTTACTCCTCGATGCTATTCACCTCGACCAGGTTAATTGCGAAACTTGCTGGTGAAATTTATGATATCCCCTCAAGAGTTGCGCAAAATGTGTGCCCTTGCAGATTTGCTCACATAGCCACTGAACTTTAGCCAGCTTTTCAACTACTAAATTACGGCAATTTATGAAAAGTAAATCAAATGCTTGTTTTGATTTTTCATGGAATTCCAACGAGTCACTGGCAATTCCCAACGACAACGAACAGCCTGGCAACAAGTAATTGCCCTTGAGGAATAAACTTGAGGACTAGAACGCAACATTGAGAAAGGCAATGAGTACCGTCCAAAGAACTGAAACTACTGTAAATCATGCTTGTTGCCAAAATGATCCAAAATGTGTGTCTATTCCATGCTTGTGGGTTGATTGTGCGCCTCTCTTGTGGGCTGTTGGCGGTTACAGCATTGACTGATATAGAAGAACTAGGCCTATTGCTCTTGATTATGCTCTTGCTTGATGTTGTAGACTGCTTGTTCGCTAAGAGAAAGACTTTGTTGGTTGATACCGCTAGGCAATGACTCCAAAACCCATACCTGTACCTTCTTCAGGGTGGCTGGGTGGTTAAACACATCATGCGGGATGAGAGATCCAGAATAACCTTGAACCGTTCCCCAAGCAACATCGGTAAATCATGATTTTCCTTTGACAATCACCTGGTCTTTTCAACTGAAAATAGGTACTGCATGGTACCGCTGTCCATCATCAAACTAGCGGTGCTTACAGTGATTCTTCTGAAGCTTCCCCAATACCAACTATCGGCAAATTTGGGAAGTTTAAGGTCACTACCAAGTGTTCAGTACTAATCATGATCAACCACTGTTGGAAACAATATGCGCCACTACGAGCAAATATGATCCATGGGTTTGTCCAGAAATGCTGCACCGCCATAGATGATTAGTTTCCCTTTGAACTTATGACTTATGATCATTATTGGTTGCTTCAGGGGTTTCTACGATTTTGGACAAATCCATAGGATTGTTCCCTGGTTGTCCCTATGATGCTGAGCGCATTATGGTTGGTTCCACTCGAGTTTCGGAGATTCGGCACTGATCCCGGAAGGCAAGATGAGGTGAGCTGTCAGGTGCGTGTTCTTGGCCGGTTCACAGCAGGTGGACGGCTTACATGGCTGCTGGTACGAACCGCGGCTGGTTTCCCCTGGTGTTTAGCCACTTCCAACAACGTCACAAACTATATTGTAAATAAATGAAGCCCGAGATTGTTTCCATTGTACCCACCATTGCCCATAATGAGCCACACTCTTATATATCATCCATTATGTTCAACCCTTGCTGCCAATCAATAACCAACTTTATTGTTCACAGCCATCATCAGTGAAATTTCTTGTTAGCCATCACTATTGATAACCGATATGTAATCCAGCATTGACCATCACCAACCATCACAAACAATTAGCAACCATGCTAACATTACCAAACATCATTAAGCATGATGTACCATGACCCCAACATCATGAACCAGTACCTGCCATCAACAACCATCGTCAACCATTACTCGTCATTGCCCCATCACTCACCATTTTCTACAATCACCGGCCATCATTAAACATACCACCATTAACCATACCACCATTAACCATACCACCATGAACCATACCACCATTAACCATGCCACCATGAACCATACCACCATTAACCACACCATCATTAACCATACCACCATTAACCATACTACCATTAACCATACCACCATTGACCACACCATCATTAACCATACCACCATTAACCATACCATCATTAGCCATACCATCATTAACCATCATTAATCAACAGCAACCAACAGCAACCAACAACAGCCGCCAGCAACCAACAGCAACCATTAACCTTCATCGACCATCAACCAGCAGCACCCGACAGCAACCAGCCGACTATCCTGCACCATCACCCGCCACCCTTGGCGCCCGCTGCGCTCACCCGTTGCTGGTCCGAAAGCCCAGGGATGGCCCGCAACGCGCGCATGACAGCGCGGCCTGCCGCGTGGGTCGATATGCAGCGGTGAGGGGTCCCTGGGGTGTAACCATGGGTAGGTCATGGGTAGGTCATGTAGCCATGGTAAAGTGATGGTTCATAGTGGGTAGTAATGGCTAATGATATATAATGATCATGATTGGGTAGGAGAATGAAATATTTACCAACTATAGTTGGTAGCGGATGGGTGCTTTTGCGATCAACAATCCACGTGATTATGATAGTGAGCAATTCATGGTGATGATCATCGAATTGGCTGACATCATGGCTCCACAATGCCACAGTGATTGATGGTTGGTCCATGGTCTTCCTTGCTGCTGGGATGTAGCATCGGCCAAGCGATCAGCATCACATCTCGGCTGACCAACTTGGGACCCGCGAGGTCTTTTGCGGCGTGGCAAAAAGCACGCCATTTCTAGCTGTGTAAGAAAGGGATTCTGACGTGCAAAAAGGTTTTGGCCACAAGATTTATGGTTTGAAGGAGATGAGGTCATCCTCCCTTATCGCGGCAATTCGCCGTCCAACAAGTGTAAGGGACCAACCAGCAAATTCAATTGCTGCAATGATTATGGTCTCAAAGTTGTGGAGGATAGTTTTGTCATGTTTTGTCCCTGAAGGCTGCTGGCTCCAGCAGTTTGGCCGCAGGTGATTGGCTCTGGGTGTTTCATGGAACACCATCCCCATCAGCCTCATAAACTGTTGTGACTGCTCAATTTGCCATGATGCGAAGCTATACAATTAAAGAAACTTGGCCAACACCACTGCTGCACAAAACGATGGAGGGCAAATGCCCTCTCAAGCCCATCTGCATGCAAGCATGCTCTATCTATCGATATGCTGCTGTACCTATCAGTCTGTCTGAGTAGCTGCTCAATCAACTGCTTTTTTTTGCCATGTCAAAATATCTTTAAACAAATAATCTACTGTATGATAACCTATGAATCTATCCGCTGCATCTATCTGATATGAAGTCTACATTTATGGTATGTCGGTCCCCGTCTGTATTGGTCCAACAAGTTGTGGCTTGATACCCTGCAACCGCTCTCACGCCTAGTTCTGCTGGGGGGTATCCTCGCAGGAGCTGCAACAAACAATGAGCATGGCAATGCTCAAACAATCAAGCAATGATCATCATATGTCATGTATCTATACATGTGCATACTTGAAAATACACATATATTTAATAAACATATATACATGTATGTGTATGTCCAATCTTAATGCTTTTCCATCTGAAGATACACACATGTAGATATATGCATAAATGACACATCCAAACAACGTGTTGAACTTAAAAATCAGGCATCCCTGAGAAGGAATCATCCTGGTTCATCCTCAAATGGCTACGTGTCACGCTACCAGCCATCCCCAGGTACAGTAGCTGGTAGCTCCCATCCCAACAGCTCCACTGCGATGGTCATTTGGGGCAGTGTTCGCCAGGGGCACCAAGCTTTGACCCACAACAGCTGGTCACATGCTTCGCCATTGCCGCAGCTGTCGGTTTCTTCGCTGGTCACATGCTGTTGGGGCTGGTGGGTTCACGTCACCTGTCGCGGTGAACGCAGGGATGACACGAGCCCGATGCTCCTTCGCTCGTGCCCAGCACTGCCACCTTAGTACTAGGGCAGCTGCCATTAGACCCTAGAAGTCTCGGGTTTGGTGACTTTTGTGGTTAGATGATGGTACCCCAAAAATAATTGGTTTATCGTTTATCACTGTAAATGCTTACTGGATGATTTGGGGTGTCCACCAGACTCAGAGACGCCCAGGTGATGGTTGAATGCTCAATTATCTTGTCAAAGGTTGGTTCATCATCAAATGATTGCTCACGATGTGGCGAATCATAGTGGTGTTGATCGTAGTGGCTAATTGTAACGCCTGGCGCAAAGCCATGCTTTCATGGTTGATCATGGTTAATATGAATGGTTCGGGAAATGTTGGCATGGCTCATCATGGACAATGGATGGCTAAGATTGGACAATGAATGTTCAACGAAATCTTATATAATATCATTCCTACTATTTGATAGCTGCAGCTTATCAACCAATGGCCACAGTCTCTTGTGGGCAATATTCACTAACGCTGGCTTATCAAACAAAATATCCTCTGGGAAACTTACTTGGATGTGGAAATTCCGCATCTTTTAGCTAGTTTACCTATTGAAACTGCTGATGGTTTTAAGTTCCAGAAGATCGTTTCCCAAAGGGCAACCATGATTCTTCATCACTCTCTGGTATTCGAAAATCCAGCGACTATTGATAGCACTGTGAGGTTTCTCTACATGGCGTTTTTCCAGACAGCGAACGGCTACCACCGGGTAACCATCAACAACAACTCCTCCTTGGCTATCCATAATTTTCATGGATACTAGGTAAGTTTCATTGGTGATCCTTGCCAATAACCAAGGAGCAGCTGCTGTCATGATGATCAACCTTGTTAACAGAAGCCTTGATAATGATTCATTGATGATCACCCAAATTGTAAATCGTCCATGAATAACATGAATGGTTATTGACAAATCCAATGATTGGTGATTATGAACGCGGTGATTACTTTGCAATTATCAATGAACCCAAGTCAATAATATGTACATTTCGAAATCTATTCATTGATGATCATCAACTGCTTTGATGATCAATGAATCCAAATGTATGATTACTAGCCTTCCAGTTATTTCTATAAACACTAGGCCTCTCATGAATTCAGCTAGGCCGCAGCTATACAGCTTCATGCCTTTGGAAACTAGACGACGGTTGGCCCGAGAGCGAGAAAGGCAATGTTATAGCAGCCTCCAATATACTAATTCAAAAAGACTAACGTCATGATCCTTGAAATGGATGATAATGATGATGATGATGATGATGATGATGATGATGCTGATGATGATGATGACGATGTCGCTGATGATGATGATGATGATGTCGTTGATGATGATGATGTTGATGATGCTGCTGCTGCTGATGATGATGATGATGATGATGATGATGTAGCTGCTGCTGAAGAAAAAAATGAATATGATGAGAATGCTGGCGATATGACAGGGCTGAAAAGAAGAAAAATGTTGAGGACGGGTTGTTGGACGCAGGTCCCAAATCGCAAAACGTACCAGGCAAAAACGTACCAAGGCAAAACGCGCCAGAGCAAAACGTACCACAGCAAAATTTACCACCGCAAAACGTACCATAGCAAAACGTACCAAAGCAAAATGTACCGCCGCGAAACGTACCAAGATAAAACGTACCAACGCAAAACGTACCAAGATCAAACCGACCAAGGCCAAACAGACCAGAGCAACACGTACTAACAGCAACATGTACACCGTACCACACAGCAAAACGTACCAGGCAAAAACGTACCAAGGCAAAACGCGCTAGAGCAAAAGACACCACTGCAAAACGTACCACTGCAAAGCGTACCACAGCAAAACGTACCAAAGCAAAACGTACCACGGCAAAACGTACCAAGATCAAACGTACCAAGAGCAAAACGCACCAGAGCAAAACGTACCAAAGCAAAATGTACCAAGAGCAAAACGTACCAAGAGCAAAACGCGCCAAAGCAAAACGTACCAGAGCAAAACGTACCAGAGCAAAACGTACCACGAGCAAAATGTACCACAGCAAAACGCACCACAGCAAAACGTACCACAGCAAAACGTACCAAAGCAAAACGTACCACCGCAAAACGTACCAAGGCAAAACGTACCGCAGCAAAACGTACCAAGAGCAAAAGGTACCACCGCAAAACGTACCAAGATCAAACCTACCAAAGCCAAACAGACCAGAGCAAAACGTACCAAGAGCAAACGTACCACAGCAAAACGTACCAAGATGAAACGTACCACGGCAAAACGTACCAAGATCAAACGTACCAAGAGCAAAACGCACCAGAGCAAAACGTACCACAGCAAAACGTACCAAGAGAAAAACGTACCAAGAGCAAAACGTACCAAAGCAAAACGTACCAGAGCAAAACGTACCACAGTAAAAGGTACCAGAGGAAAACGTACCAAGGCAAAACGCACCACGACAAAACGTACCAAGACAAAACGTACCACAGCAAAACGTACCAAGAACCAAGACACAACGTACCAAAGCAAAACGTACCAAGGCAAAACGTACCAGAGCAAAACGTACCAAGAGCAAAACGTAGAACAACAAAACGTGCCACCGCAAAACGTACCACAGCAAAACGTACCAGAGCAAAACGTACCACAGTAAAACGTACCAGAGTAAAACGTACACAGGCAAAACGCGCCAAGACAAAACGTACCAAGACAAAACGTATAGCACAGCGCAACGTACCAAGATCAAAGGTACCACGGCAAAACGTACCAAGATCAAACCTACCAAAGCAAAATGTACAATGTGCCGCAACAAAACGTACCAAGAGCAATCGTAGCACAGCAAAACGTACCAAGATCAAACGTACCAAGAGCAAAACGCACCAGAGCAAAACGTACAAAAGCAAAATGTACCAAGAGCAAAACGTACCAAGAACAAAACGCACCAAA
>VSDK01018836.1:498914-515352 GCA_009767595.1 Symbiodinium kawagutii
AAGCTTTCCTCGAAATTGTTTGGGTCGAGTGTTGGTTTGAGGACCTTTGTCAAGAATCCTATTGATCTTGGTCCTGTGGGAATTGCAAATCGTAGTGTGAGTTGTCTGTAGATTTCAAAGCCGATTGTTCGTTGGAATTGTCTGACCACTGTTGCTGCTGGGCCAGTTGTGACGCTCACCAGAATGTACTTCAGGTCATTGCTCAAGCTGATGTGTTTTTCTCCTTCCTCTATTGTTGTTGCTGCTGCTCGTAGCTGTGCTTCTGTGAGCTCTTGTTGTGCTGCTTGTGATGCTTCCAAGAGTCGAGGGAAGTCAGGGTCTTGTAGTCCTAGGAAGGCAATGAATTTGAATTGCCATTCCTCAAATTGACCGTAGTCGCCATTGTAGATCGGTGGTCTGAGCTTGTATCTGCTTGCTGCTCCAAGTTGTTGTGCTGGGTCCACTTCCTGTGGTGGATCTTCTGCCATTGTGTTGTTGTCTTGTTGTTGCAGTGCTCTCCTGTTGTAGGGTCAAGGCACTCTCTCTTGTTGTAGTGGTGTGTTGTGTTGTTGCGCAGTGTTGTAGCGTGGAGCTCCCCCGGTATTGTCGTTACCAGGTTCCTCGCTCCGCTACCATGTAAAGTTCAACTGTTCTTTGTATGATCCTTGTATCCCTGATTGTCACTCAATTGTCCCTGCACGCACTTGTGACTCTGTTCTTTTTGTCCTTGAGCCAAAGCCATCGTTGAGGCTTTGTGTATGCGCTGTGGTATTGTACAACTCTGCCATGTACATTGTAGAACAGTATATCTTAACATATCTGTCTCTCTCTCCCTCTATCTATCCATCTATCTGTCTATCCATCTATCTGTCTATATCTATCTATCTATCGATTCTGTTTGCATGTTAGAGGGCGGTGATGGTTGCAGTAAATTCTAATTATAACTGGTTGGCGGTTCGTTTATCCCAAGCATATGTTAGTTAATAATCCATCCCAAACATAATGGAGATGGAAATTAGACACATGAAGAGCACCACCAACGAGCGAGCAAAGGAATACACTGATTAACATTGATTACTACATTCTAATTTTTTTGCCCCGGTTTGATGCAGGTATAATTGACATATATTTTTTTAGGGGGGTAAAGCTATTACAACGCACCAAATCATTAAAGCCAGCCAACTCAAAATGTCACCAGGGACCTTGGCATCGGGCGGATCACTTCGACCCCTGGTTGTGACGCACCACGGACCTGCCCAGTGCCATCCACAGCAGCTTTCGTGGCTTGCGATAAGATGAAGTGCCTTGGTTGCCATGAGCTTCGCTACGCCAGGGGTATCCCGGCCACTGGCCCTTTAGAGGGGGAGAGGTTTGGAGCTACGGTAGAAAAAAAAAAAAAGCTATCGTTGATCATCAAGGTCATTACATCGGCAAATTCCATCTGCAGAAATTTCAAAAATAAAACACATATTGGGATGCTCATCCCTGATTCAACCCGCATTGAGGTGCTCGTTTGCCGCGGCTACCGTTGATCATCTACTGTCAACAAGCAGCATTGGCAACAGATTCATTATTCCGACCAGCTCATCAACCATTAAATCTTCTGACCAAGCTTGTGAACAACCGTGCCAACCATATTCAGCCATCTTTCATGTCCCATGCCCCCTCCGGTAAACCAACTTGGCATTGGAAAATTGACTATTTTCAGCTGGTTTCCATACAGTTTTTCTCTCAAATGGTGGATTTCTATTCCCAAAATATGTCTATAGCTGATTTCCTGGGTTCCCCTGCTTTTTTCCAGGGTTTCTCTGTTGTTTTTCCCTGATTTTCGCAGGTTTTCCCTGGTTTTCCCCCAGGGTTGCCCTGGCTTGCCAGTGGCTTGCCAGGTCGGTTCACCAACGGGCAACCACCCACCGGAAGGCAATTCTGGGGCCCTGGCACGGCGGCGGCAGCCCCGGATTTTCCGAAACCTTTCACCAAGGCACCTACCTGGCAGTGAATGATTTGCATAGGAAACCGGTGGCTATAGCCATTAACGATAGTGGCTAGTGGTGGTCAACAGTCGTGAAGAATGGGTAATAGTGATATATAATCGTTAAGAGTCGTTAATAATACTTAGTTTACAATATGGCAGTGGATGTTATGGTTAATAGCGGTGACTTCGTAGCTATCATAGTGAATAGTCAATAGACAATAGTCACTGGATGATAGTGGTTGTCAATAGTGCTTATATCAAGTATCACTTTTATATGTTGGGTTGTTGGGTAACACCCATACGAAAAATACTAGTCAAGCAAGCAACCATCCCTAAGTATGTGTATGTCAGGAATGTTATCGATCAATTTTGTTTATGTAATGAATGTGTGTTGATGAATGCATCTCATTTTTTCCAAGGTCACCATTAGCAACTCATTCACTATGTGGGTTCATGATTTGATATATTGGCCACATAATATGAGGGTTGACTCATTCAACTTTTCCTAAGTGAGAGTTTTCCATTAGCAAATGAGAATTTTCTTGATGAGGGTGACGTCGCGTTTTTGCACAAGTTCAATGATGAATAAAGTCGTCCACGCAATGCGCATTGGATGAACATATGGCATGATTCAGGTTCTTCACTGTTAATCTAACATGTTAGTTCAATGATGAATGACCAGCTAATCATGTCAACATGTAAGGTCAAAGAGATGCACACAACCAGCTACAAGGCGGTGTCCCCAGCTGTTCGGTCACACAGAGAGGCCGAACAGTGCAGTTGCTCGGAGTAGTACTACCAGACATGGTAGTTGTACCTGCGAACACTGGTGGGTTAAGTTGGTGACTGGACTTGCTACCAGGCTTGGTTGATTTCAACACGCCAAATTTGAACGACTTATTAACTAGCTGCTTAATGCATGATAAGCATTACTATCATGTTAGTTGTGAATAAAAGAAAACCTTTGATGTTACAACATTTGACACAATAGGTATAATGTAATATATATGTATGTGTGTATATAAATACATATACACATGTGTGCATGTATGGTCACACACCTGTACGGTAGCTATGTAGTAGTTTGTTAAAGCACATTTACATGTACATGTGCAAATATATGCATTTCGACATCTGGACACAAATGGATACATCTACTGTATATCTATGTACATATACGTAGAACATCAATTTCATTACTATATCCCTGGCGGCTGGCCATGATCTCGATCCTTTCCCGATCCTGATGGATCAAAGCTTGTCTGATGTAGCCAAGCCCGTTTGTTAGCTACTTCACCGGTTCCCACAGAATTCCAGGGTGTGCCTGCTTCAACCCTACACCAACGAACATTCGCAACCTGTTTCTCTCCAATCCATCTATCCATCTATCTGATCTCTCTCACCTGGCGTCCGAACATATTCGCATGCAACTGCGTCACCAGCCTGTGGATTGCTTTGCCTGGCCTCTTCTGGAGATTTGCCCTGTGCATCTTTCAATGCTTCTTCGGCCTGCCTTTGCGAGGGTGGATCATACACAGCAAGGAGGTGGTTGTTTCAGCGATTGCAACTCCAACAAGGAAATATCAATCGAAAAGGACATAGCCGTAATTAGCCGCAGATAGTGGTTTCTTAGAATATGGGGGACCCGCAAAATGGCAGGTTTATTATTATCAATGGCTAAAAGAGGATGATTTGGGGGTAACCCTATAGCCTGAGAACCCCCTGGATAGCATAGGTAGGTCTTTCGAACAACGAGCTGACAGTTGGGCTCGCAAGTAACGGTTCGGAATGACTCACACACACACACATCCAATGCCGCAAACAAAGGCGCAAAAAAAACACCCCCAATTAAGACACTTGGGGATAGCAAAGCCAACCAATCCCAAGATCAAAAAGGCGGTGGAAACCGGCAAAAGACCTATACTGCGCAGAAGCACTGGATCAGCAGTGGCTGCGTGTGCGCAATTGTCCAATGGCATTAGCAAAACCAGCTGTCATGCATGTAAGTATAAATTTGTATGCTCAGATCAATAGATGCAATAGGGACGCCAAGGCCCCGCCCAGCTACTGTAATCTTGTATCAGCAGCTACCACCAGGAGCCACCAGCACAATTATAGATGTATCATGATGTTTTCAGGGATAAACAATGATAACAATCAAGAGTTGATCATTTGAAAACGGTTCAATCAGTATAAACAAGCAAAATGATATTTTGTCACAATCACGTCTCCCACCATTCTTCGGCATCCCGAAACTTCCTCAGCCATGTAGGTACCCAATAGCGGCCATAGCTCAGCACTGGTGCCCCTGTACCAACTGGGCCAGGTGGCTTGCTTTGCTCCTCTTTTGTGGGCAACTTGCAATGCAGCTGGACATCCACCTAGGCGCCGGGGCGAACCACTGTAACCATTGGGAGGAAGAGCTTCCCAAGTTGGAAAAAAAACAGCGAAGATTGGGCATTGAGTGGTTGGGTTTTCCAATGTTTTCTGTGTTTTTTCCCTTTCGAAAATTGAGCTGGCTATGAAAAAACAGCCCAAGTGATGGATGTTTGTCGAGGATTTCCATTGGCTCAACTTTACCGTGGAAACTCTCGGACCACGGCCATGAATTTGGGATACAGCCTCAATTTTTCTGAGCTTAAGGAATGCACATCTCATCAAGCCTCCAGTGAGATCAAATGGGTAACTGTTTGCGGTGCTCAACGACACCGCACTCGGCACGCCGCCGGGTTTTCACTGGTCACTGACGCCAGCGGGACACGTCGCGCGGGCGCACTCTGGGAGAGCCAGCCACCGTTGGGGGTCCAGGTTCGCTTGGGGAAAGCTACAGCGGTTTCAAGAGCCACCGCTCAACAACCGCTACGCTTGGCGGGCTGGCTGTGCTGATCAGCCCATGTTGATTCAACCATCAAAGCCTTGGATGGATTGTGGTTACAGTACCACTTGCCTTGGATGGTCATGCGGTTTGTCAACCACTACGACCTGTGATTAACCAACGTTGACGTGGCGTCACCCGCTTCTAGGAATGCTGCCTGAGCTTGACTGCTTGACATAGTGCCTTGTCAACGCTGACCAGTGAAGAATATCGAAAGAACCACCATAGACATCATTGACATCATAATACCATTTGTCCGATTCATCCGAAATCAAAGTGTAAAATCATATCTTATCAGTACAATCCTTGGAAAACCATCCGCAAACAGTGGGAATGGCCAGGTGAGCACCGTAGCAAATGACCGCATCTGTGAAATCTTTGAGCAGTTGGCTTTGAGCCATATGGCTGTGGGTACCCCAGCTGTGAACGCTGTGGCTACCCCAGCTGTGAACACCCCCTAAATGACCTTAAACTAGTTTAGTTGGGATGCGCACCTATCCTTTTTTGGCTGGTTGATGTTGACCTACAGCCATGCAGTTGGTTGCCATCGCCTATTCGACGGCTGGCCATTTTTTCCTATCTTTAAGCATTAACCAGCTGCTTAAGCATTCGTTGTTAGCCATTAGCAGCTTCGAAAGGCGTCTCTTTCCCCAAACTGAAGCGACTGCTGCGTGGTGGAGCACCCTTTCACTCACGCCATCGGTCCAACGTCACCACCCTGGCAGGAGCTCAGTGGCAGTCCAAGGGGGAAAGTTTTCGCCCAATTGCAGACCTGCTTCGAAGAAGAGTTCTTGTGGTATAATTGGTATAGTAGCACTAGTATGTATTATCTCTCCATTGCCTTCTAGTATATATATGTATGTGTTGGTTCTGATGGTTGTAAACATTTGGCTTTTGTGATACAGTCACACAGTCACATATAAACTTGGATCTTGAGAGATTCTCCCGATGATTGCAATTCATCTGGAAACATCCCATCCCTACCGACCATCGTATGCCATATCACTGCTATCAACCACTTGCTTGATAACGAATCGGTCCCACGTTAGAGCCACCTGGGCTGAAAGACAGAAATGATCATCAGTTCACTTTATACAATCACGCTAACAAATGTTGGGAAAATACGTTCAACACCATGGCAAGCATGGTTCGCAAATGAACACGACTAACCATTAGTATAACCACCAGCCAGTTGAAAAGGTGACCAGGATAGGCCGGCTAGGTTCCCCATGTCTTAAAATGTCCGCCAGGACCACTCGCCAGCTCGGGTGCGTAGCTGCGCCTGTGACCCACTTCCAGCGGAGTGGCTTGGTATCCATGACCTCAAAAAGACGTTCCCGCTAGGGATAAACCATTAGTAGTGATAATCTTAATGGTCAATAGCGGTGATAACTGATAACATCTGATTACCATCGTAGGCAACAGCAACAAGTCGTGATATGACAGCAGTTCTTCGTGGTCAATAGCAGGGTGTAAACCATTATTATAGTAAGGGATTCCATCACTCAACAGCTGATAACAGGAGATAAAAGATGATAAAAGTAGGGGATATGTTGGCGGCAGTCACAACGAACCAACTAACCAACAAGAAACGCTTCGGGCCCAATGGTCATTTTTTGGCTGGTTGAAAGTAGCTAGTCATGGACAATGATCAACCGTAGCGGGGAATGTACCAACCATTGAGTTTTGAGACAATATTAACCAACCACAACCAACTATATATGGCGAACTGGGTCAATCTTTTACCAACCAACAAGTGGCTAGATCAAGATCCCAACAAAGGTATCTAGTTTGGTTGTGGTTTTAGGGTGTGAACCTGCAGGGGTACCCGGTTCCCAGAGCCATGTGTGAAACCATTGCTGTTAAAGTGGCAGTCGCCAGTGCACTGACTTTCCGATTGCAAGTCAGTATTGACGGATGTTTACTAATCAACGCAATCGAGTATGCATGCAAATTCAGCAGAACCTACCAGGTGACTGCTTTCACCAGCACTTGCTGTGAGGAATGCCCATGACCAGTCACCCATGATTCACCACCCTCAGCCGCCCCATCTTCGGTTCGAGTCGCTCTTGAATAGGACTGAGAAGATACTTTGATCCGCTTGATGTTTCTGGAAGGTGGGAACGTCCTGGTGACCACTGGAAGTATGGCGACAAGGGCCCAGCTTTTAACCAACAGCTATGGGTGCACATGTCTGTTTATGGGATGTTCATTACTGGCACCAGGGCACCCACAGCCATGAAGTCATCCAAAGTACGGAGAAACCCAGGCACCACCTTGGGAATAGAGTCATGATCAACACTCATTTGGCCGCAAGAGCGCTGCTGTGGACAGTCATTCAAGTACCAGCATCCCACCCATGCAGTTATGCCCCATGAAACCTGAGGAGATATATGCAACCTCCAAGGGCTCCAAGAACCATGGCATAGAGGTGGTTTAGTCCGTGTAAGGAACAGCTTGAATCATTCCCGTCCCAAATTGAAACATTCCACCACGGCCAGGAAACCATTTCAAATGGTAATCCCAGTGAGGATCGTTAATATCATTCATTTCACTGATTTCACAGGATGTTGGTTGTAAAGTCATGGGTCGACCGGACTATCCAACGGCAACATTGTCAGCATCGTACGGACACCCCCTGAAATGAATGATTGACTTCGTAGGTACTCCCGACATGTGGCTGCAGGTGCCCTGCACCCCTGATAAACACCTAAGAAAAAACTAAACCAACACAAACTGACTAGGGGAGCTTTTGGGATGTTATCCATCCATGTTTGGGATGGCAATGACTCGTAATTATCCAAAAAAGAGACAACGAACAATCACCAATCAAACATGGAGTTGCCACCTAATTATGGGAGGTCCGTAAATCCATAAACCCAAGACATGTGATGGCACAATGCTCTACAGTCTACGGTCGGTGATGCCCAGTTTGCTCACTTGGTTGATGAGCCCTTCAACTCTGAAAAGGGCTTAGCTAGTTGATAGTTGTTTCAACTTAGTTGGAGGTCAACTGCCAATTGCCCTTCTATCTATCAACACTTAAAGATAAGCATTTTAGATCATTTTAGTACCACAAGTGGCAGCCACCTGCTGTTCACTCACCTCCAAGACTGGCCCTACATCGTTGCCTACATCGATCCACCGTAGCGCCGCACTGCCTCGCCTCTTCCTCGCTGGGGACACCAAACGCACCTGCTGCGTGCAACGTTGAGGCGCCAGCTGAGTTTTCACTCCCCCCAAAATGGATCGTTTGAATCTGGTCCGATGGTTGAACTCACATGGTGGTGTCTCAAGCCGGTTTGGGGAAGCCGTGGTTGGCTTCTTACTATAGATGGTTAAGGAATTCGGTAGCGATGACCATCCCAAGGACTGAGACATGATTCCCCACCACGCAGGCACGGGTGTTCTTTGAGCGGCGCAGTGTTCACACTTATACATGAACATCCCAATCTTGCAGAAAAAAATGAAAAACAACGGCTATCCGGTTGCATCCCACTATCAGAAACAACACCACGCCTGCTTTTTGGCCATGTGGCTTTAGAGACGTGAATTCCACCGAAGCCAAATGAAATGCAATGGAACGATGTTGTTTCCAAATCATTGAAGTGGCTGAGATGGATATCTATAGGGTTCAGCCTCTGAAAATGTTGGATCAGCCTCTTGATGTTGGATCAGCTTGTGCTGGCTTCTCACTGGTCGCTTGATCAGGCCTTCGGGGGGCTGCAGGCCCAACAGCATCTCAGAATCCTGGAGAACTGCTGAACTTGGCGGGGTGGAGCAGTGTGACCTTTGGGGGGAACTAATTGTATAAGCTGGGAATATAGAAGTCTGGGGAAGCTGCAGCATAAAACAGCGGAAACAACGGACACAACGGAAACAACAACAACAACAACAACAACAACAACAACAACAACCACAACATTGGTTATTACTTCGGGACAATCAGCATTTGGCAAGGATCATGGCCATCGATAAGCAGAAATAACCACTACTATGACACTGTTCAGTAAGAAATGATCCACAAGTGGCGTGCTTTCCACTTCCAGAGTTGCCAGAGACTGTCCCTACCTGAAGAAATCGTGGCTACTCCAATGGCGCATGGTACGGAGATCAACCAGCCAGTGTGCTGGAAACTTCTGCCATGCACCAGCTCCAGTCACCCTGAAAACACCATCCAGCTGATAATGTTGCGTGCTAATACCCCTCGAAAGATGTTGGCTCTACAGTAAAGCCTTATTGATGCTTATATCATGTTATATCATATCATGTGGCATTGGGTCAAAACCCTGTGCCCCTGTTTTCTCTATGATTCTTGGTGATTATCCCGCATTCGTTGGCTGATTGATATTGACGCATGGCCATATTACATCCTTTGTATTCCTTGCTCAAGTTGATATTGTTATGAAGCTCTGAAAATCCCACCGAAGAACCGGCAGGTTCACCCAAGCTTCAGCTGACCAACGGTGAACTGATGAACCACGGTCTGCCCTTGTTGAGCCTATCATTTTTACCATCAGAACAATCACCTTTCTAAACACCATCCTGTAAACGATGTGATGTAAATAAAACTGAAAACATGTTTGCTATCAGGCAACCGCCCAAACATCCCAAACAAAAACATTTTCAAACACATGATTTTTCCGACAATTCTTGGTTCATGCATTCATGCTATATTGTGAATTAAATGAATTACCATCTGCCCAAAAAAGTTGACCATGAGAGCTGCATCACCTCCAACCATCCACTGCGGCCTCTGACAATCGCAGCCATTCCTCTACAAACGCCACCACGGCCTGTAGGTCTGTAGCCAAGTGGATGGGGGGAAGCATGGCGTTCCTCGTACCAACTTCCACAGCCCACAGAAATTCGCCATATTGGGTGGCAGGGTACGTGACTCAGACAAGGCGACTCTCTGCGAATGGCAAAGCGGTTAGTCATTCAGGGTTTATTGGTAATGCTAAATGATGGCTAGCAAGTGGATTTTATGGTGATGCTAAATGATGGCTAGCATGTGTTTATTTGTCGATCGTTCACCGCTTCTTGCACTTCATGAAATTTTGCAAACGAAGAGTTGATTCACAGAGTCGCGTAAATGATTCACGGTTCCTTAACGCTTCTAAAGTAGAAGAATTGCTGATGAGGTGGTTCATGGATACTGCATGCTGATTCTGCCTCGCCACTGCAAATGGGCTCCATGAACCGCCAAGGACCAGGATATTAACATGGACAAAATACCCGGTGAAAAAGTGCAACTGCACGCCTCTTGGTCTGTTGTGTGTTGGTGATCTGGCTGCAGTTTTCTCTTAACTTACCTGCAGTAAATCATCTTGAATACTCTTGCCTCGATCACTCGCAGATGATCAACCCAGAGCCAGAATCTCCTTTGAACCTACAGTTCGTAAGCTGGTTCATAAAGACTTACATAGAAAATAAGAGAAACCACAAGCTAGGTAGCCAGGTAACTAACCCACATTAATTAAGCATCAAACTCTTTTGACGGTGGACTATTCTTTCCAGGGCACTGCTCAACTTGGAAAACTGCATTTGGGAAGGTGTGCGCTTGCTCCACCGAAAAATATCCTAAATGTTGAGTCTGTTGATGTCATAAATCAAGCGAATGGTCTACCCAGGCGATTAGTTAACTTGCCCGCTTCCCCAAGCATGACCTATATATTCAAGGCATCAGAAAAACCTACCAGCCCCTGCCCACCATGCCTTGGTCTTCCGAAATGCCAGGAAGTAGGCACCCAACTGAGGCCGATCCAAGATGGCATACCTGGCATCCAACATGGTGAGCCAAGCCCCCAACCCAAATCGCACGATCCCAACAGCCATCAGCGCCCCATTCCACTGCACCTCGAAGACATGTTCCTTGGTGCAGCTGGTGGGTATTAGAACAAACGCTGGCTTGCAGTAAAGCGATCATAACGCGTTGGCCGTTGGCCGTTGGCTTACAACATGGAAAACCTAGCATTGAAAACAACATGTTTGAGGGCCAAAACGAACGATGTTCGAATTGGGCATGGCACCAATCAGGTGTGGCTGACAGAGGGCGAACCTACGCTTTACTCCCTAAACTGATGCGTGCATCCAAATACGCAAATTGAAAGCGCTTGTTCTTGTGAACGTCGTTGTTTAATAAGGCCGCTCCAGCGTCAAATCGCTTCATGCTCCTAGGTGGCCTGGAAATGATGTCAAGATCCTTCGAAGGTTCCCTCGTCAGTGCTGAACTATCGCTGCAATGCTGGCCATTTCTAATATGCATAGAAAGCATCAGAAAGAAGGAAGCAAAAGATTGAATGATTGTGAGGTTGTTCACTTGATGCACTGTTCTCAAGCTGTTATGACCAAATCACCCAGCATATGTGCTGAAAACGTGAGCATGCCTTCACGAAAGAAACTACAAAACAAAAAAACACAATACACCCTGCATGATATATAAATTATATTTGAATTTATATTTATGATGATATGTGTTTATCATATTACAACACTTTTGTTGCAAAAAACAAGCACACTAAGAAAGGAACATCCCATGAAACCACATACAATCTCCCAGTGAGCTTGGCCATCCCTAGGCCCTGATTCCTGCCGTGACCGTTGGTGGTCCACCGACGAGCGGCATCTTCTGCAGCGTCAACTTGCTGGTCCAATCGGACTCCAAGCATTGCTTCAGCCGCAAAGCCATGATGTCAGACTCCTGCGTGCGCTTGAGCTGAGCACCGCTTGGGACGCTCCAGTGCGCCTGTGGGTCATGAAGTTGGCCTTCTATAAGCAAGAACCATGAGGCCAACCGATGAATCGAATTCTTCAGTTATAAATTATAAGATGTATAGACTATATACAAATTATTTTTAAATATGACGCAATGGAACTAATACATTATTGAAATTGGCAACTCAAGATGTCTAGCAATTCTGGCGCCTCCAGAGCTGCATTCAGCAAAGGCCGGGGATCAGCATGCCTTGGGCTCAGAATTTCACCGGGATTGCTATGTTGGGACCCTGGCTGGTTGGTAGCTTGGTTGGCTGGTTCCTTGCATGGGAGAAAAGCCAATATGGCGTAGGAATCCAGCAGTTGTGACGACCGTCAATGGCGAGAGAATGACTTCCGATTGTAACTTTCAAGGATGACCGAACTATGCGGCAGAAGGGTTCAGGAATGGACTTAACGACATGTCAAAACAGAGAAGTATGAGAAACACACCACCCCACAACGCAGTGCAAATGCCAAACACCTTACAGAACAAGCCATCATCATCAACTAACCAGTTACTAATCACATCTAATCACTACCACTGATCATCATGAACCAACCCTTACCAAATCTTGTTACCCATCCGTCATGCCATGTCATTCCATTAGGCCAAAATCCTACCACCAGCAGGATGACACCTGGCCCCAGCAATCCCCTGCTTCCAAGGCGCAAGTAGTTGCCAGCATCAACCCACAAGACCACGCCAGTGTCCCAAGGTAGTGCTGGATCCTGAGCCAGAACCGAATGACATGACCAACCATAGCGGCTAGGAGGTGAGTCATCTTACTGAATTTAGCAACTATCATGGACAATGATGGTTCGATTGCCTAGTTCAATAGATAACGGCAATAGATAATGGATATAAATGGAACGCTTGCGAACCTGTGCCGCTTTAACATTCAACAGCATCATTCTCCGCATCAACCTTGGGCCGCGTGGGCCCAGTAAAAACTGGGCAGTTTCTCTCAGCAATCCATGTCTCATCCTCAGCTCCGCCAGCAAATCTGTGGCCATTTCCCTTCAAGTTGGAGGGTTTCCCAGGTTTCCCTACTAATCCACTTCGTTTCCAGGATGGCTAGGCCACCATTGGACCAGTGGGAGCCCCAGGCACCTTCAAGGTGCGAAGGATCACATAGGGCTTCCACAGCCACCAGCCTGGTGAAGCAGTCGTGGCGTGATCAAAGCAGTTCCCTATTTTTGACTGCGCCCTCCGCACGGACCAGTTCCCTATCTCTCTCTCTCTCTCTCTCCAGCGCCATCTCCCTATATACCTGGAGATCTTCAGAATGGTTGGAATTACATGGTTTTTTAAGGGTCAGAAAGCTCAGAAATGCAGACAGCCGCAACATTTGAGCAGGAGACTGTTGGGTAAATAGAAGCCACTATATACACTCGGAAAACCTACTGTAAGCAGCTCTGAGCAATAAGAGTCAGGGACCCCATCAAGACCAAAAAAGCTGGCGACTTCATATGGAACGCCTCCACCTCTCTTCTGCGAGAGCACTTCCCAGTTTGCTGCCAGCCACTCTGGTGACAAATGCTCTTTGCCATAGGAGCGTGCTTCATCAATGCCCACCTGAACAGAGGCTGAAGGCCAAGCCCCGTAGTCACAGGCAATCGAAGGAAACACCTCTTGGATTGATCTTGGAACCGAACACAACTATCAACTATCAACAACGATCTTCACAAAGAGATAGGCAGTGCTTGAAAGTTGACTACCTTATTCTTTATGGCTTCATCCTCTTAATTATTGAGTATTGAGTATGTTGGCTATACTTTGCATCTGAGCACCTTTCTGGCTTGGTCTCGGTTGCGTTTCAGCGACTTGGTGCAGCATCCGTGCGCGTAGCTGATGGCAACGACATGCAGCTTCCGCACTCGCAACAGCGCTGACACTCTGGGTGCCGAGACAGGCTGGCGGGGGGCGCTAAGGAAGGATCGCTTCCGGGCTGATGGACCGAGCCCCGCCTTTGGGATAGAAAATCTCAAACATCTCTTTCTGACTCTGAGTTGCCCCCCAGAAATGGAAGAACACCAGATCTTCCGCATGCCCTTGCCATCCATCTCCACTTCCAAAGCCTTTGGTCAAAAAGCCCCACTTCGTTCCTGTCGGTGCCAACCCCTTGGAGGCCAGGAAAGTGTGCCCTGGCCCATCTTGATCCTGATTCGTGGTGTTCCGACCCTTGTAGTCAAAGAGCCCTGCGAAGTCTCCGTCATTGTTGGTTAGATACTGATCCCACCCTTGGTGGTCCAGCAAATATGGATTTTCCCGCAGCCAGCCAGCGTATCCCATCAGAATCCTCGCCGTCATGGGCGACGCGCGCGCCACGATGAGGGCGGGGCTCACTGAGCGGCTCAGCTGAGGCCGGGCGAAGATCAGGTGATGCTCCGTGGAGAGCTCGGAGCGCAACAGTGGCACGGGATCCGCCAAGACCAACACATCCAGGTCCAACCAAACAGCATGCGTCGACAACTTGGTCAAGGCAGCTAAAGCCTCAGCAATGGTCAACCTTCAAGATGTAGCTACTGGGAGACTTAGGAGGATTTGTTCTGGAGTTTGAAGGGCGGAAGTGTGAGCTGATATTTTTGGGTGGCACAGCTCGCCCTGTGCCTAAGACCGGCTTGGGGAACTTGGAATGGTTGTTGTTTTGATTTAACTTATGTCACTCAAGCATTCAATGGGATGTACTGATATAGTACCATGATAGCAGACGTCGCCAATCCAATAGATAGGTCGCGCCTGAAACAGCGTGATTGGAAATTAATTGGTACTTAGTGCAGCAAGATCAGCAAGCATTGATCCATACCCAATATGCCAAACTCCGCACACGGAATTTCTAGCAATGCACTCTCGCGATCTCTCGCGCAATGCCTGTGGTAGAAAATCTAGCACTTGATGCTGATTACCTTAACCAAAACCAAAGACCATGCGACCAAGTGTCTCTTTGTGTCCCTTTGATTTCCCAATCCAACTTGGTTTGCCCTTTAATTCCTTTGTTCGACCAAAATCCTGGTGAATCCAACAGCGACCACAAATGAAAACATCCAACATTGTACCTCATCGAGAAAATGCGAGACCCAAAACCTACATAAACCTCCTGGGAGATCCACAACAATCGGCAATTTCATCATATCTCGTGGATCTCCCATGCATCTGCCGATCTCCAAGCAGCCAGGTATTTGGCCACGATGGCCTCCACTCCCAGACGTCGCGGTGCCATCACACACCTCACCGGCCCATCCCTCAGATCCGACAGCGTTTCGCAGGCATCGGCCGCCGGACGGTCGCGGCACAGGACCAACAGGGGCGATGTCTTGGACACCACCCGCCATCGGCGCAGCACGCCCCTGAGCTGCTCAGACATCCAGCCCCATGCGGCGGTGACGAAGATCAAGGGCTGTTCGGGTTGAGATCCTCCAAACCGAACTTCTGACTGCACAGCTTGGCTGACGTCAGAGACCAGAGTCAAGGCTGCATCCTTTTCTGCGATGAGTTCGTTCTCTTGGGCGCTCTCCCAGACATCCTGTGGGTGTGCTCGCTGGAGCAAGCTGGCCCAATGCATCAATCGGAAAACCGCCCAGTCCGTCTTTGCGGCTTGCTGCACGGGCCCATACACGTTCACCAGGTTGGCCACAATGGAGACCAACTTCTGCAAGCGGCCTTCGATATCACGAAGGTGAACCACCAGAACTTGAAGGATGTAGCTGGAGATCACACCTGGTGACCAGGCTTGGTGAACCATGTCAATTGTCACATGGTCACGGTAGGGCCATCACCATTGACAGCACATGGTTGAGGAATGGTTGTGTACAACAAGGACTCCTCATTTTTAGATATGTCATTGCAGAACGGGTGATGCTGGCAGTGCATTTGCTGGCCTATTAAGTAAATCTGTCCAAGTTATATTCCCTTGGACCATTGCATCATCATCAGTCAAAAAAACTTGAAATGCGCCGACTCCATCCCCACTTGTTGAAGCTTGACGGAAATTGTCCAGCCAATGAATCCGGAGCCTTCAAGCTTGAAACAAGATGAAGCCCACGAACCCGAATGCTCACACTCTTGGTCGGACTCTCTTGGTAAGACACTCTTGGTGAGGCACTCTTGGTGGGACACTCTTGGTGAGACACTCTTGGTGAGACACTCTTGGTGAGACACTCCTGGTAAGACACTCTGAGTCAGACACTCTTGGTAAGACACTCTTGGTGAGACACTCTTGGTAAGACACTCTGAGTAAGACACTCTTGGTGAGACACTCTTGGTGAGACACTCTTGGTACGACACTCTTGGTGAGACACTCTTTGTTGGACACTCTTTGCAAGACACTCTTGGTGAGACACTCTTTGTAAGACAGTCTTGGTAAGACACTCTTGGTGAGACACTCTTGGTGGGACACTCTTGGGAAGACACTCTTGGGAAGAGACTCTCGGTGAGACAGTCTTTGTAAGACACTCTTGGTGAGACACTCTTCGTAAGACACTCTTGGTGGGACACTCCTGGTGAGACACTCCTGGTAAGACACTCTGAGTGAAACACTCTTTGTGAGACACTCTTGGGAAGACACTCTTGGTGAGACACTCTTGGTGGGACACTCTTGGTGAGACACTCTTTGTGAGACACTCTTTGCAAGACACTCTTGGTGGGACACTCTTGGTGAGATACTCCTGGTAAGACACTCTGAGTAAGACACTCTTGCAAGACACTCTTGGTGAGACACTCTTGGTGAGACACTCTTGGTGGGACACTCTTGGTGAGACACTCTTTGTGAGACACTCTTGGTACGACACTCTTCGTGGGACACTCTTGGTGAGATACTCCTGGTAAGACACTCTGAGTAAGACACTCTTGC